>APFE031434529.1:0-11998 GCA_000404065.3 Pinus taeda
TAATTGTCCTAAAAATTCTTTCACTTCGTTACAAGACATTGTCAATGCTTTTAAAGATAGATATGGTTATCCGGATAGCTCACTTTGTGCCCCTAGAACTGTGCAGCAGAATGAAAAAGATCCAGCTATCGGTAAACGATTCCAGGACAATGCTTCATATCAGAGTGTGTCATCCACTTGTGCCATTACAGATCAGATTCATGATAATGAAAAAGCAGGAACAAATGACAATGAAAAGGAAGATCAAAAGCAAATTATACAAGAACTAATGTTGCTGGTAAAAAATATGGAGATCAATCAAACTAATTATGCCAATGATGTGAGAACTTTATGCACCCACTTGGAAAAACGAAATAGGGAGATGGAAATCATGCAAAATCAACATACTTAGGAAATTGAGGCCATTAAGATTAATCACGACACAGAAATTGGTTTTATGCAAAGCAGTTTATCAGGCTTAGAGGAAAATATGACGACCATGAAAGCTAATCATGATAGGGAAATTAATTTTATGCAAAACAAGTTACTAACTATGGAAGAAGAAATGATTATCATGACATTCGATCATAAATATCAGTTGGCTACCATGCAAGCAAATCATAAGGAAGAGATAAACTCTATGCAGCATTGCTTGACGATCATAAAGGAAAGAGACGATAAAGTAATAAAAGATATGGAAGCTAAACAGATATGTCTTCAGAAAAAGTTATTGATCATGGAAGAAGATCATACCAGGGAAATCAGTGCTGTAAAAGTTGAACACTTTAGCCAGATAAATCAGGAGCCTTCTCATTTGTCGCAACAAGCTCCATTTTACTATGAGGAGGTCATTGGTTCGATTGAAAGAGATCCAGATAAACTTAAAAACGACAAAGATCAGATGCCAGATGAAGAAAAGTATGTCATGCACATCTTACATACTTCATCTAAAAGCTTTGAAACAGAAAGTTCCATATCATCAGTGATCCAGCCTGCCACAAAGAAAAAGCGCAAGAGAAAGAAAATGAGAAGAAGATTTGATGCATCAGACGGCCGCGAGCAGCTTGATTTTCGGATAGGAAAGAGTCCTACCATATGCAAAATTGGACATGGTACATCCGACAAGCAGCCGACAGATTTGCCTGAAAGCAGGCAAATGCTCAGTATGCACTATATTGAACACATCTGATGCCGTAGGGCATCCTTTGTATCGTATTTCTAACCCTATCTCTTGTCATTTTTGTTTAATTAGTTTTATTTCATGAATAAATTGTCATTATGTTCATCGAATAAATTTCCATTTCTTCGTTTCTGTATTCTATTTCATTTGATGATATTTTGAATGGATACTGCTGATATATGTCTTTTGTCGGTGGATGCAGATTCCAGGTTCTTGCACACTATCACTTCATGTCTAGTATGCATCCCCATGTGGAGCCAAATGTTGACTACTGGAGTAGCACCTGATGATTTTGTGAAGACTCCATGCCCAAGGATGATCCAGAGGACACTTGTACCATCAGATGTCATCAGTCAACAGAGTTTTTTAACTCTCCTTCTATCTTCTCATCATCTTTCTTCTTTGTACCCAGATTCCACACCCTGCGGGGAATTGTAATAAGTGATGCTAGTATGATGAATTTCTTGAATTTGTAACAAGCCTAGGATGTGGGACTCGATCAGCGAACGAGTACACCTTGGAGTGTTTTTTTTATCCGGTTAATTATCCCTTCTTTTTCAGAGGCGGATAATTCTCTGGAATTTTTCACTCATTTTTACCCCAAAGTCGAGGTGACGGTTTGAAGATTGAGCCCCTGATACATCTTAGTGTCTAGGGTCGATGTATATTACCATACTAGATCACACAAAAAGTTTCGTGGAATTTGGCTAGGTCTAAGTAGGATTTTTTAATAGTTAAAAATTCCCTGCAAAACGGGATTTTTTAATTATTTTTTATGTAAAGGCATAAATAAGTGGCCTTAGGAGATGTCTAGGGCGTATGACCAGTCGAAATTCATCCTCAGAGGCCCAACATTCTCCTGGAGCCTCCTTTGGGGGTCAAAAAATGACTCAGAGTCCCTCAAAAGGCGATTTTTCAAGTGACAGTGGCAAAAGTGAAGAAGAAATTAAAAAAAATGAATAATTGGAAAAATTTATAAATTTTTCCCAAGTCAAAATAAGTCAAATTTTGACATGGAAATTAAGCAGAAGATCAAGGGTGACGTGGCAAGCAATGTGGGGCCCACTACATAAAGTTTCAGAAAGTCAAAGTCAAAGTCAAAAGACCGTCAAAGTTCCACGTTGAGGTTCATCGTATGGCTGAAGATTCACGTTGATTTAATGTGAAGAAATTAAAGTTAATGTTTAGAATTAATGAGTGGGTATGGACCCCACCCCAACTCAGCCATCCAACCAAAAAGGCACATGCCAAAAAATACCAGCTGGCACAGCAAAGTACGTACACAACATTTACATGGGCATATAAACAGCATGTGTACGTGAGCAGATTTTGTTTCACGTGGGCCCAATCAGAAAATACGCATAGTCCTCAGCATAAATACGTGGGCAGCAACAAGCATACGTACTCAGCTTACTCAGCAGATTTGGTCAGCATAGTCCATGTAGGCAAGTCAACACAGTTCAACGCAGATTTGATCAAGTCACGGTGGGCAGTCAGCAGTCTACGGTTTACAAAGGCAGCCACATGTCATAGTCCATACGCAAGTCAAGCAATCTACAGTTCAAACAACAGTTAACGTGGATGCAACAACAGTCCGTACGCAGATTCAATAGTCACGTGGGCAGTTTAACAAAGGTTTAATGCAGATTTGGTGGGCAGTCTCAGCATATGCAGCAGTCAACTCAGGTATATACGTTGGCAAATAAATTACAGCAGTCAAACAGCAGTTTATCAACAGTTCATGGGCAGCCAGCAGCCAGTCATATCAGCGACTTGGAACTTGACTTGAAGCATTGAGATCTTCACCATTGCCACTTGTCATGGTCTTTTTTTCATTGGGATTGTCTCCCATTTTCCTATTTATATGAGCCTTGGGCTCTTATTGTAAGGATAGAACGAGCTATTGGGCTGGCGGAGACTCTGTCGGATTTTGTACTCAGCTTTCACATAAATAAATAAAAGTCTTTGGGGTTACTAGCTTCTCTTGTGGTGCATGCTTTGGTACATGAGGTATACCTGTGTCGTTTGATATTCATTTGATTTTCATTTGCTATCTAGTTGTTTTTCTTTGTGCATTTTCCTGAAGGCACTATTGTCTAGGGAGGAGAGATTTGCAGCTATCTCAAATCTCCTCTGGGCTTGGTATATTTTGTACACTTGTTGTAGCTTGTCCATTCTCGGTTGATTGACAAGCTCAACTTGGTCTCTATATGCCAAGTCTCTTTTTGCACTAACAATTCGTTTGCAAGTGTTTTCTGTGTTTTCAAGGGATAGGTTGCCAGCTCTATTGGAGTGTGAGGACTTCTTCGGCGGGAATAGTCACCTCCAAGGATATCAAGGGTCCCACAAGTTGTTCAAGCCAACAATCTCATAAGACGTCAAAAAGATTTATTTAAGAGGGGGTTTCCTAAGCCCTTTGCTTGTTTTCTATCTTGAAAAAATCATCGCATATTTTATTCTTTCATTTGAAAGCATTTGTTTTCATCATGAAAAATATAAACTAAAAAATTATTTTTGTTGCCAGATTCAGTTGTTTTCATGTTATAGCTTTTACGCTGAGATATGAAGTTTCAAGTCGAGATACGAATATGATATCTAGTTAATGGTTTATAACTCGTGGTGGTTTGATGCATTCATCTTTTTTAAATCTGCAGTTGCTGGATATCATTTGGGTCATTCTCAGAGCACTGTGATCTAGCTGATGACAAATGATTGCTGTTCACGTTTCACGTTTCTATATCATTTAACAAGTAATCATATTAATAATGATCTCTCAAGGCACTGGTCTGCTAACTAATCAAATCATTTTAGTGCTTATCTTAATCGTGTCTCGTGTCTCCCAACCAACTGGTCGACAGTTGGTCTTCATCATCTCTCAGGGTCTACCCCCTTTAGCCGCGGGAGACAAGCTTAAACGGAGGGATCGGGGATCAGAGTGACAGCCCCCGGTCTGAGCGTTGTCGTGCCAATCTGCGCGACAACAGGACCCATGTTCACAAAAGCTCTTAGTGGTGCCGCAACACTATATATTCTCTGAAAAATACATCGTTAGAACACACAGTGAATCAGATCACCTAAGAGAAACCCACAACTTACCAATAAAATATTCCTACCACCTGCAATGAAATGACAATTAATAGCAATTATAAAGCACACCATAGGAATGCTTGTACCCAACACATACCACAAATCAGTAGATCAGAAAAACCATGAACTGTACCCCAAAGCCTTTGTTATGATTATTCAAAATGTTCCCAACAAGACATTAGCTTTACATCAGCTTTACAGAGTTACATTAGCCAAAACATCAGCTCACTTGAGACACAAATAACCTCAAATTTATAGAAAAATCCTCTACGTGGAAAATAACGGTTAGTTGGCTTGATCCCCATCAAAATAATCTCGACTGTTGATAAATATTTGATGATGTTTTATCTTTGTCGTTGAAATAATTATTTTTGAGGAATTTTCGAATTTCTCTTTAAACCCATTTTTTATTAGCTCAAAAATAATTATTTTGAGCTAATTTTCTAAAAAATTGAACTTTGACTTGACCACCAAGGCCCAAGGGTCCAAATTTTCTTAAATTTTCCAATATTCTCTTGTGGGGGGGGAGGGGGACCTCAAAAAATTAATTTATTCAAGAGCCACAAATTTTTACACTTGGGGAATTTAATTTCTCTAGCATTTTAATTTTTGACTTTAATTAATTAATTTTCTAGCTTAGGATTAATTTTTTTTTTGCCAGAAAAATTATTTAATTGAAACTTGAGGGGATTAATTATTTTTTACCATCCTCTAATATTTAGACATCGCCATGTTGTTTAAATATGAGGGACCATGCACTAAAATATTCTTTACATAAGATTATACAAAATTCAACTCTGAAAGGGGAATACACATTCATTATAGACCCTCAAAATACATACCCAATTCTGTGACACAATATGATCTAGTAGGGCAAGTGTCTTGTAATAAAATAATTTAGCCAATCAGGTTAAATTATTCCCAAATCACTTTTACAGAAGACTCGACTAAAACACTAGGATTCACCTAAGACTTTGACGATAAATTCCACCCTAGCTTTGGGGTGAGGCTCGAGTGAAAATCTTTGCCGATCATCCATGTTTAGAAACGCAAATGAATCAGTGAGACGAAATAACTCCTAGGATGAAATTCGTTGCCAAAATAATAGGCCTACCTAGGTTGTTACATACATACACAGTCTTACTAGCATCATTTACATTAAAAATTTGTAGAATGGGTTTACAATGACTCAAAAACTGATGGCTGATGATCTTGGTTCTTTGAAAAAATTGGTACATTTGCTTCCTTGGAATTTTGATAAATTGTGTGCAACAAGTCCAATGCCGGAATTGCCTCCTCTTTCAAAAATCATCTATAATGCGGAAAATCAAAATTGGGGATATTACACAAACATCTTCACAAGTGATTTTACAAGTTTTCATATCTTCTGCCTTTGCATTGCAACAGGGTTTAGCTTCATACTCTACCAGGAAATCATACCAATTTCCAACAAACTGTCAGACAACTGCTACATCTTCTGCTTCTACAAAATTATGCTATAGACTCTTCTAGAAGTCCATACCATATCTCAATCATTAGTAGTATCTCTTCTTATTATCTGCAATTGTCAAATCAATCGTAGTAACCTCAAAACCCAAGTTGTAAAATCCTTCATGTCAATTTCTGAAGTCAACATTGCTTCGTTTGCATAGAATCTAGCTTCACATTCTTCAAGAAATTTCATTAAATTCCAAGTAGAAATGACCATCAGTATTGTCAACATTGGCTCTGTTGATAACTTGATTGCAGATTCAAACCAATCAGCTGCTGGATTAGGGCTTCTCTAGTGATGTTGCCATATATCTGCAAAATGTCAACCAACCTACTAGGAGAATTTTGATTATAAGCATATTTTGACTTTCTGTCCAACTATCTAGAAGTAATATATTTGGTCAACATATATCATGTTTTGTCTCCACTCCCTCTGACGATAATACCCATGAGTCCCCTCTTTGAATTTGATTTGAGACTTCCTTTCCATGATAGGAGTAGCTTCCTAAGAGAACCTCTTTGATAGAAACATCCTTTTTGAAACTTGCTTCCATGTTGCTTCTCAATTGATTGTCTTGAATGCACCCTGCTCTTCCTGTGGAACAAATTCTTCATCCTTTTAATTATTGGTTCTGGTAGTATCGCTTAACTTATTCTATGTTGTATGAAGTTAACTCATCTTCACTAATATCATGTTGGAGAAACTTCTATAATGCTGCACATTGACCTTTTCACTGCTATTGTTCTGCTTCCTTTGTCAACTTGTAGTCCTTGCTTACCAAAAGTGATGATGACTACTTCTAAGTCTTCATGACGAGATATGCAACTGAATGCTTCTACTAGATTTCTATGTAGACTCTATTTCTTTCAATATCATATACTCCTTAAACTTAATCTACATGACTTCGTAATTTGTGAATCCCAAAAGTCATCTATCCTTAAAATATAACTGTAATTGCTACTCTAACTGCCGTCTTCTAATAATAAAAGAAAAACAAATGTGCTTGCAAACCTGTTACTTGCCATATTCTTTAGTAGCAGAGGTCCTTATTGACTTCAACTTTGGGTTTCTTTTCGGCTTCATCCTCTGCTATATGTGCTTATTTCTTTCCTTCCTTTTGTTGCTTTTATTATTCTTGGAGCTCTTAGGCAATATCTTTTTATGTGTCCATATTCATGGCAACCAAAACATTGAACCTTGGACATATCCTTATTTTTATGAGGCTTGTTGTTGTTGTTGTATTTGTGATGAGATCTGAATCTTCCAAACTTCCCGAACTTCTTCTTTGATTTAGCAGCAAATGCTTGAGAATTTTCACTATTGGGTTCGGTACCATCTTTACCCTTCAACCTTGTTCTTCTAGAACACATAGAGTCCAAAGTTCTTCAAAGCTTGGAGTATCTTTTCTTGCATAAATTCCAATTGCAAAACCATTCCAAGCTGGAGGTAGAGCATTGAGTAGATAAGTGATTAATTTAGAATCAGATATGGTTTCTCAAAGTCCTTGAAGTTGATCCTTTATATTTGATATTTTCATGAAGTATGAGGCCACATGTTTATCCTTTGATATTCTTGTTCCATAAAGTTGATTCCTTAGAGATATTTTTTGACTGGTAGTATTGACAAATTATAGCTTGACCAATTTATCATAGACTTCTTTGGATGTAGGTAGATGTGAAACAAACTAGATGAGATGATCTTTGATAGACTCAAAGAGAATTCTTTGAGCTATGATTTCTCCCTTATTGTATTTGGCCACTTCTTGAGCATTGTTCTTGTATGGTACTAGAACATTTCCTTCAACAAATTGCATGACTTCATTTTTTTGAGAAATAGATCAATTGTCTTCTTCTAAGCCTTGTAATTGGAAGCTCCATCGAGTTTGTTGCCTTCTTTACAAATAGATGTCATTTGGTGGGGTAGATGAGACATAGAATATAGTAGGGTACTTACTTGTCAACGAAGGAGAAGCTGTTATAAGAGTTTCTTCAAGAATGCTGATGAGAGGGCAAGAACGTTTGATGATTGAGTGAGAACTTGATATTTCCAAGAGCCTTTAATAATGTCCTTGAGAGAGAGATGGCCGCTATAAGGCTGTCTTCATCAAGCTTTCTTTCTTTTGCTTTGATAGAGGAAGAGATAACTGTTGCAATAAAGTCTTCAAATATGCCAACAATTTGTGATCTTCAAGCTGCCTTCCTTTCACCTTAGCTCTGAGACCATGTTGAGAAACCAAGTGCTGGATGATAATGATTGATTTCTCTTAACTTAATAATTACTTGTGAATGTTTGTTGGCTTCTTATTACTTATATTATCTTCTTCATCAAGTAATTATACAAATATGCACAACATAAAGTACAAAGAGACAAAGAACACCATAACTTAGGCTTCAAGCCTAGGAAAAACTCCACAAGGGGGAAAACCCAACAATCCTTCTCTTATAGAATCTGATTTGTTGGATATTGGGTTCAAAATTTCTCGTGTGTTTCACGACATGGACTAACTTCCTCTCGTGGACCCTAACTCTGGTGATTGTAGCGGAGACTAATGCCTGCAGGTTTTGGTCTAACGACAATCATGATTCCAACACTATCAAAATGAGTTATCCAAGACCCAAGACGAAGACGAAGATGAAAACTGCTACAAAGAACCCAACCCAAATGAACCCTCTTCCAAGTCATGTCCAACCAAGTCAAAGTCGATGAAAGTCAACACTGGTAAAATTTTCTGAAATCTAGTCAAATCACCAAATTTTTGGACTTGTAGTGAAGGACGAATTTTGGACCTATAATTTTTGCAGAGATGCCACAAAATCTTCGCACGTGTGAGCAGAAACAAGCTAGAAAACTCAAATTTTATCTCTCCTTTGACTTCCTTCTCTCTCCTTTGACTTCGGCTCTTCTTCTTGATTAGCCACAAAAATTGATGTTGTATGTGATGAGTGAATGTGTGTTTCCAAGGGGTTGAGTTGACTTATATATATACTTGTCCAGGAGGGTCGAATAGCTACCTCTTAGGCTAGCTTGTCCAAGGAGGGCCGACTTGGTCTTGTGTTGACTCTTACTCAAAATAAAAATCCTTTTTTTTTCTTAGAAAAGTCGAAATGGGACTTTACTCAAACACATTTCTTTTTGATTCTATAAGCATGAAGAGCATGATTTGACCAAAAAATAGAATAATAAAAATGAATATAATAAATATAATAAATATTTTAATGATGAAATTACATTACATTATGAAGACCAACACTAGTTACAATTTCAACAACCATGTAATGTGGTTAGGGAGAATGGTCCCAAGATCACCAAGGCCCAGAGTGCTCAATATTTGAGTGAGTGCTGAAATGGTACAGAGAGCATCAAGGCCTAGAGTGCTCCCTTATATTGCCAATAATTACTTGGCTGGTGGGCAGAGTGAGTGCCTTTAGTAATGGCCCAGAGTTTCAGCATAGGTCATAGGTGTTGACCAGGTTCTAGGTGACGACTTGGATAATTGGTGACCCAAGACTATTATTAATCCCAAAGGACTAAAAGGCCAATGGGACCCCAAAAGACCTTTGGCCAGTGGGTGACTAGATCCATTTGCAAAGGAATGTGTCTAGTGGGTGACTAGATCCATTTGCAAAGGGATGTGTCTAGTGGGTAACTAGATTCCTTTGCATGATGCTGATGCAGGATGTTTTCCATGTGTTTCTTGAATAGACCATGAAGTGGATGGATACATCAACATAGCTAGCTCATTCAACCTCCTCTTGGGATAGAGAGAAATTTCAACAACGAGAATGTTTGAAGAAGTCAAGTCAAATACCTCCCTAGCTAAGAGGGAGTGTTGAATTTCAGTAGCCGCGATTGGTATTCTTCAATTACATTAGCCCACAAATTTAAAAGGATCAAAAATTCAAATTCATGTTCTTAAATTGGCTCCAATTAAAAGAGGGAAAATCCAAACTTTGAATATCAAAATTTTGCCTCCAAAAGTGAAGTTAGCTAATCCCAAAAGACACACCTATTTGGGCTCATTGGATCACTATGAAAAGGCCACTCATCCTCCTCCTTTTGGCACCAATTGATATCACACCTACATCTGATCTTCTGTTCATCTAGGCGAAGGAGAGAGAAGGAAAGAAGTCCGAAGTTTGACTAGAACAATGTAGCATTGACCGAGCCATCATTCATCTCTATTTGACTTTGCATGTGTGGGAGTAGATCAAATGTTTTTTGTGCATTTCTCTAGGAAGCAGGCCAAAACTCTGAAGGTGTAGGAGGCTGAAATTTGACCTAGTTGACCTAAGTTGACCAACTGTCTAGAAGGCTGAAAAATATCACTATTTGACCAAGTTTTACTTGGGCTTGTTTGCTAGGTAGTTTGACTTTGTTTGATTGGGAAAATATCAAATTGTATCTCTTGTTGAATCTGACAAATTTCTCTAAGAAATGGTTGCTAGGTTTTTCCCTAGTTAGGGTTTTACCAGGGTAAAATTTTGTGTCTCGTGTTTGGCTATCTCTTCATGATCCTACTGTTATTATTGTTTTACTGTTGAGATTTTCTATGTATAATTGCTTAATGATGTATGTGATGCAACATGAATTAATGAAGAAGTCATTAAAAGTAGCTATCAGAGTAAAAGATCCTGAAAAATTAATAGCATTGCTTGCAAAGAGAATTTCTAACCACAGGGCTTTTGGGGATAACAGGAGATGCAGTTGCGTCAATTGTTTTTCAGGTAGTCTTCTTTCTCAGAGCTATGGTATAGAAAGAAGAACTACCAGAGGTATTAACTAGATTAGATTTAGGAGTTGCCAGAAGAGAATCAATTTTGTTTTTTATAATGTTGTCTTCAACAAAGGTGACACTTAATCTTCAAGCCACGAGGACGTTGACTCAAATCCTCCCTGGAAATGACGCCAGAGACGTTGTCTCAAAATCTAGTAGGCCTTGCAAGGATAGTTCACAAGAAAGGAGCTAGACCAAGGGACAACAATATGAGGTGTGGCCCACTATAACCATAACCACTACCTCCTGCTCTTTAGTGGACTTTCACCATAAGGGAGGCTGTTGATTTGGGGTAGCATCGAATGTGCTCTAGCCATGAAAATTGGTGGAGAGGCTAAAGCATATGAGATCTCCAGGATCCATAAATGGTTTGGATTGATTATACCCAGTTTGGGAGATATTAAAGTAATTAATATTTTTAATGGAGTTCCTAAGTCTAAACTTAGGAAAAATAAAATATTCATGGGTATTAATATAAAACTGGGTTAGAAGATTCAAAAAGTCATGGATCAAGCCAAATCTAATCTTAGCTGTTGATTAGAGATTTAATCTCGACCGTTGAAGGACCAACGAGAAAAGTATAAGAAGAGGCTTGAGGGTCAGTTGGAGAACACACCAGAGTGATCAGTCATTCATTTTGCTAGAGCGGGGTTGCTAAGCAAAGTTGAATCAATGATCAACAGTGAGGTGCAGTGAGTAAGAGGCATTGAGGCAAAGACAATACTGAGAGACCAGCGCAAAAGCAGAGAGAGCGAGAGCAACAGCCGGTTCAGGCTATGCAGAGCCCAACAGAGACAATACAGAGGCTAGAGGGACTGCGTCATCCACGTAGAGGCTGTTGGAGCGATGTAGAGGGTCTTAGAGGCTGCGCAGTGCCTCAGAGGGATGACGTAGAGGGTCCTGGGGCTGATGTAGGTTAGAGAGAGGATGACGCAGAGGCCAAAAGGGCTAACACTGAGCTTAATTTGTGTAGGAGAGGGTTTCGTGGGACAGGTTTTCTGAATACCTATTTCCAAATATAGAGGTATTGCTGCCATGTATTTTTCTCTGTCGGGTGAGCCAGTTAGGCACCGAGTTGTACTCAGAAAGACTGCATAATAATACAACCCTCATAATAGCTGCACCAATTTTCTCACATTAGGTTTTTCCGGGGACATTTGTCCAAAACTAACGGTGTCACTTGTGTGCTTGTTGTCTTTCAGTTGATGATCTGTAGATGTTGAGACTGTACTTGTGTTTATTTTCAGTATTTATAAGGTTAAATAACTTATTAAGAAATTAAACAAGTAGGTGAAATAAATCAGATAGTGTAGGAAGAATTTCTAACGGGTTATAATTAGAAATTCCAACATGGCATTGGAGCGTGGTTGCAGATCACAGGTGAGCTGATGTTATGAAACCAGCGCAAGAAAAGATAGAAAAGATAGATCAACGCCTTAGAATTCAGCCTCTTCGAGGGGGCAACCTCCTTTACATTACATAAATG
>APFE031434544.1:4756-20210 GCA_000404065.3 Pinus taeda
AAGGCACTGAGGAAGAAAAGAGGGTGCTAAGTCTGGTAAGGACCAGATAGCACAGGCACAAGTGGTGCATTATATTTGTTGAAGACAGTGGTCTGGCAAATGAGCTTGGGGGGAGATTCAGTCTGGTTGACTAATCTCGTGGTTGTGAGGAGAACAAGCAACAGATTAATTTTCTCTATTCTGGAGAAGTACAGAGGACTGTAAGCGTAGCAGTACAGGTAAGTACAGTTACCATTTTATATTTAAAGACACATCCATGTTCTTGAAAATATTATCCAGACATTAAATTAAGCTATAGGATATCCTAATAAATAATCCTAGCATGTCAAAAGGAAATAAGTATATCCTGCCAGGACGCAGAAAATAAATTAAATGCACAGAATAAATCATTAAATAAAACCTAAGTGGAGAACTGAATGGACTCGGTCGATCTCAGCATTATTCGAATTCAAGAAAACAACCTTCATAAATCATACCATATATTGAAGGGATTACATATTAAGGAGGCAGAAAGGAATCATTACATGCATAACAGTGATGTAATAAGCAAATAAAGAAAATGACAATAGACGAATGGAGTAGTACAATACTATATAATGACAAGATTCGGTGGGACCAATGTGCGTATGGTCTGCACACAGTAGTCGAACCAACCGAGACATTACTCGGTGAAATAAAATTTATATTCTTCTTTGCGAAAAGGAAAGACAGAGTATCCACGCACATTGGAAAGTGATCCATAGCAACCAGCAAAACTATCTAAAACCCTCGTAAAGGGACGCGTTTACTCGAATGTAAAAACAATGAAAATATGAGGTTGTGAACAGTTAGAAAACCTTGAAAAGATTCCAGATAAATCATGTATGGAAAACCATGTAAATATTAGAGTTAAACTGCCTGAAGAAAAGAAAGAAATTCGTATCCAATAAACTATGTTTACATTCTGTAGCAAAACCATATAGGCGACCATAACAGTGGTTACAGAAAATGACAAACTGTCGAGACCCAAAACCATAAGAATAGTAACAGTTAAGAAGTAGCCACTGTTTCCGGCGCCGAGACCATCAAGGGTCACAACTGGAGAGTATATGCACAAACAATAATAGAATGACTAAATAATGTACATTCCAGTTACAGCGAGCAGCGATACGAATATTCATAGATTAACTCTAAGTATTATAACAACAAACTCAAATATACACTATTTCCAGAGAAAAATCATGTAAAAGTAATGGATTAATAAACGTTGCCAGGTCTTAACAGAGACGTAAAGGCAGTCAAAGAATCTCAGTGTTTATACATAAAAGGAGAACCCATCGGAAACAGAGCTATGTTCATCCTGTACAAACTAACAGCAAGATAAATATTCATATACATGCTAAATATTCAAAGGCGCAACCACGCTGAGTCATAAACACAACAGTTCGCCAATAAAACCTTCCTTATAGTATCAACAATAGAACTGCTGAGCAGAAGTCTAATTATCGTGACAAATACATTTAGAGTTTAGCAACATAAATTTAGGAGTCCCGTTTAAGGCGCGAAAGTATCGCAGCAGCCTTGAGGACCTATAAGGGCAGAATCCTAGCTTCGAGCTATGGATGGCGCCCTCAGATAAGCGAAGCCATAATGACTCACACTTTCCAATAGAAAGCAGTAAAAATCACCTGACAGTAAGGATGAGGAATTAACGCTCGTTTCGGCATCATATTATATATTTAAATCCCATGCTAAGGGTCACAAAGCTTACCTGTGAGACAGTTCCTCGGAGGTTAATCCCCGGTCGCGGCGAACCCATCGAACCCTGTCAAATAACCATTATGGATGAGAAAATAAACTTCGGAAAACAAATTCTTCAAAACTCTGTAAATTCCTTTATCAAAATAATGGAACTAAAAAGGGAAATACCTGTAAATGATTTGGGTTTAGGGCGGAGCACCGAGAGATTACACTACCTTCTGGGCACAAAGGCATGCCCAGAACTCCAGCATTGAAGCCTGTGGCGAATGTCTGAAGGCGGATGGGCATAGTCGGTGGTAAGTGAACAGAACCTCGGAAAACAACCTCCTGATAACATATAAACACCATAACCCTAAAAGCCATTGTATAGTTGGCAATCGTACCATAGCCGCTCGATCAAGGATTTGGGATCACCACCGTTGATCTCATCAGTAATCTTGAGGAGATCGAGGCCGGACTGTAACATTAAATTCCTCTACCAGCTTCTGAGATCGATATCCAGATCAGGTGGAATATCTCGAGGCAGGTGCAACTGTCCACCTCTCCGTTAAGGAGCATTAAAGATTCAATTTGTGTTAGGTGTACATTGGCTGCGTAGGGGTGCTGGACACCATCGAATCCTACGCCGAATTAAACGACAATGTATACAAATATATAAACTCCGTCATAGTTCATAGGGGTATGGTAATACCATACATATGTATATAATTAATAACCCTATTATGAACGAGAGGTTTAACAATACACCATTCAACATGTGTAAAGAAAATAATATTTTTTTTTTTTTATGGTGTATAATTAAGTACTTGTATTTGGGGTTGTGACATGTGGTATCAGAGCCCAGTTATCAGAGCCTCTGGGTAAAGATAGAAATGACATGTAGAGACATTGTATAAAATATAAATCTTCCTTATCATTACCCTTTCAATTTTTTTTTGATGAAGTACAGGATCAGGAGTTTCGGAAACTGCAGCATGAGGAGAGCAGATAATACAACTCGATGACCTGTGATGGGATAGGGGTCACCTGGCCTCGAAAATAATCTTGAACTGTGGGTACAACTTGGGGAAGAGGCTAGAGTTACAAATCAAGCCATTCTGGAAACGGTACAGGAGCCTAAGAACGAGATGGCGAGACTACGAGAAGACAATGCTCGACTAATGATGGAACAAGAAAGAATTCTGAAAAGTTTGTTTGATAGACAGAATCAACCACCAGTTAATCCTAGCACGGAGCAGCAGAGGATGTCCGAAGAACATAACCACCATATACCCCCTGAAAGATCGGAGGAGCAAGAGGAACGTTCCGATAATGTATTTGAACAACAACCTTCGAAAAGACAAAGGGTGGAACTGCAAGGGGAGTTCCACAAAATTAAACCACCACATTTTGACGGAGAACAAGAAGAAGCAGTGGAAGCATGGTTAATTAACATGAACAAGTATTTTCAGCTCTATGAATATGACCACAATCTTAAAGCACGATTGGCTATTTTTCAACTACAGGGAAAGGCCACCTTATGGTGGGAGGAAGTGAAGATCGTAAAAGGAGTTACTGAGCAGACCATTACTTGGGATAACTTTCAAAGATATTTTAAGGAGAGGTATTTAACTAAACGCTTCTACGATGAAAAGGCAAGAGAGTTCCACGATTTGTGATTGGGGCAACAGACTATGGACGAATTCATCACACATTTTACTTCCTTACTCCTCTATGTGCCATATATAAGGGAGGAAAAAGCAAAGGTACGGCGATTTGTTAGCAACTTAACACCATACATGCAGGAAAGGATTGAATTTGACAATCCAAAATCAATGGACGAGGTAATCCGTAAGGCCAGAATCTGTTATCAACAAAGCAAACAAAAAGGGGAAGCTGCTGGTAGAAAATGGAATGAGAAAAAGAGCTTTAAGTCAATTGGAAATAACAAAGGGAATCGCGACAGTGGAAGTAAGGGAAATGGCAAGGGACTAAACAGCAGAACTACAGCAAGAACTACGTCCAAATTTAGGCCTACAAATGACTCTAAAGTTAGCAAACAGCATGCACGGTTGGACAGTGAAGGGGCAGTAAGACCCCCAGTGCAATGTTGGGGTTGTGGGGGACTCCATTACATTAAAAACTGTCCACAATGAAAGGGGACTGAACAGTTATCCCAAATTCATGAAGCCTCAACAATCGGCGAAGTAAGACACAGTGTACCCAGGATTAATGCGGCTTTGGAAGATCGTCAGGTGGAATACCAACCAACCATGGTCGAATTCGAAGGTAAGATCTCAAACCTTACTATAGCTGTTTCAATTGACCCCGGGGCTACACTAAGTTATGTAAGCTCAAAAGTGGTGGAACGTTGTAATTTACAATCTGTTAAGTTTAAAAGCCCATGGCTGGTACAATTAGCTACAGGAGCCAAAAGGCGAGTGACAACCAAAGTTAATGACTGCTCCTTCACTATAGCAGGACAGCCAATAATGGCTGACTTAAACGTGCTTCCCGTTGGCTCCTATGATATTATAATTGGTATGGACTGGCTGGGAAATCACTAGTCATTAGTTGATTGTAAAACCAAGATTATCTACTTTAGAGATCACCATGGAACCAGAAAAGAAATGCAAGGAATTAAAAGACCTGTGCAGGTTCAACCAATAACCGCAACCTAGCTCGTAAAATGTATTCGGAAAGGATGCCAGGTCTATGCCATCTAGGTGGGTTATGCAGATTCTAAGGATAAAACAACTATTCTGAACAATATCCCTGTAATCCAAGAATTCATAGATGTGTTCCCAGAAGAAATCCCTGGATTACCACCAAACAAAAACATAGATTTTACCATTGAGTTGGTACCAGGAGCAGCGCCAGTGTCACAAGCACCCTATAGAATGCGTGTACCCGAACTGACAGAATTAAAAATGCAGTTGCAAGAATTACTAGATAAAGATTACATACGTCCTAGCGTGTCCCCATGGGGAGCCCTAGTACTATTTGTCAAGAAAAAGGACGGAGCCCTCTGGATGTGCATTGATTACCGACAGTTAAATAAGTTGACCATCAAGAATAAATATCCTTTACCCCGGATCGATGAACTATTTGATCAAGTGAAAGGTGCGACAGTGTTCTCTAAGATTGATCTGCGATCAGGCTACCATCAGATCTGAATTAAAGAAGAAGATATCGCTAAAACAACTTTTAGAACAAGGTATGGTCATTACGAATTTGTGGTCTTGCCGTTCGGACTAACCAACGCCCCTGCAACTTTCATGTGTTTAATGAACAACATTTTCCATCGTTATTTGGACAGATTTTTGCTGATATTTATTGATGATATATTAATATATTCTCGCACCATGGAAGAACATCATGAACATCTCAGAATGGTGTTACAGTCCCTTTGAGAACATTAGCTATACGCAAAGTTTAGTAAGTGTGATTTCTTTAAAGAAGAAATCCAATACTTGGGTCATGTAATTACAAAGGATGGGATCGCATTGGACCCGGAGAAGATAAATTCCATAATGGAGTGGCATGTACCAAAAGATGTGCCAAATGTTCGATCCTTCATGGGATTGGCTAGATATTATAGAAGGTTTGTAGAAGGCTTTTCTAAAGTAGCTTTTCCCATTACTTCATTGTAGAAAAAGGGAAAAGCATTTCATTGGACCCCAAGCTTCCAGAAAAGTTTTGAACGATTGAAACACTTGCTCACCACAACACCTATTTTGAGTATAGCCGATCCTGATAAGGATTATGTGGTATGTACGGACGCAAGAAAAGAAGGAGTAGGTGGATTTTTAATGCAAGAAGGCAAAGTGATTGCATACGAGTCTCGAAAATTGAAGGAACATGAACATAAATACTCTGCTTATGATTTGGAATTGGCTGCCATCATTCATGCCTTAAAAATGTGGCGGCATTCTCTTGTGGGCAGGAAATTCTTGCTGCTCACCGACCATCATAGTTTAACCAACTATTTCAGCCAGCCCACTTTAAACGCTAGACAAGCACGGTGGGTTGGCTTCTTAAGCGGATTTGATTTTGAGATAAAACATCTACAGGGAAAAAAAAACCAAGTGGCAGATGCCTTAAGTCGGAAAATACAACATTTGTATGAAATTTCCATTAGTGGGTGGAAGAGTCCCTTTTTGGAGATGATAAAGGAAGCTTCAGACCAAGATACTGAGTATCAACAACTAAAACTGCAAATACAACAATCCGCCAACGCGGAAAGCCAACAAGAATATGAGTTAGATGATGCTGGGATGATATATTTCAAGCAAAGGTTATATGTACCGAACCAAGACAGAATTAAAAACCTGATTATGGATGAATTCCATATCAGTCATTATGCGGGGCACCTAGGGTATCAGAAAATGATTACTGCATTTCGAAAAGATTACTTTTGGTTAGGAATGAAGAAGAACATTGCTGAGTACTTGGCACGATGTTTAGAGTGCCAGCAGATTAAAGCGGAGCACCAACATCCAACAAGATTGTTATAACCATTACCTATCCCAAAATGGAAATGGGAGATCATTTCCATGCATTTTATCACAGGATTACCTAAGACAAAAAGAAACAATGATTCCATTATGGTGGTACTAGACAAGTTGAGTAAAGCTGCACATTTTATACCGATAGAATCCACGTATAAAGCTGCACAGATTGCTCATATTTTTATCCAGAATGTGTTCAATTTACATGGGCTTCCAAAAACGATAATTTCTGATCGTGATGTGAAGTTCACATCAACTTTTTGGAAAACACTATTCGTTGATTTAGGAACCCAATTAAACTTCAGCACAGCATACCATCCTCAGACTGATGGACAAACGGAACGAGTGAACCAAGTGGTGGAGGACATGTTAAGGGCTTATGTCATGCAGCAACCCACGTTGTGGGAAGAGTATTTACATCTGGTGGAATTCACGTATAACAATGGGTATCACACCTCTACGCAAATGAATCCATTTGAGGTCATGTATGGCCGAAAATGCCATACACCCTCTAGCTCGGGAGGACCCGAAGATAAACTGAGTCTAGGACCTGAGATGCTTAAGGAAATGGAAGATATGGTGAAAAGAGTGCACGTTAATTTGAGAGTTGCTCAAGATAGACAGAAAAATTTTGCTGATCGGAAAAGAAGGTTCAAGGAGTACCAAGTTGGGGACCATGTTTATATCAGAATCCAGGCCTAAAGAAGTACCTTACAGTGGAGTGGGTGTGCCAAATTGGCACCCCGATACTGTGGACCCTTCCAAGTCTTGGCTAGGATTGGACCAGTGGCTTACAAACTTGCCCTGCCAAGTCACATTCGGGTCCACAATGTGTTCCATGTTTCAGTACTAAAGAAATATGTCTATGACCCTAAGCATGTAATTCGATGGCAGGATATTCAGGTGGGAGTTACTGTTACAATAAAACTTGATAACAATTAGTTCTGAAGGAAAACTAACTTAAGAAATTGTGCAATGCAGGTCGAACCGAAAGGAGAGGCTATGGTTGAACCTCTGAACATCCTCGACCAGAGAGAAGTGTAGCTGCAAAAACGAGTTATTACCCAAGTTAAGATACAATGGCGACATTTTGGACCTGAGGAGGCCACTTGGGAGGATGAAGAATTAATGAAAAGAACTTATCCTGCTCTGTTCGTGGCTGAAAGACACTGAGACGGTGTCCAATCTCAGGGGAAGGAGATGTAATGACCGGATAATTTATGTGAATAAATCTTTTATTTTACCATTTTAGGTAAATATGGATCATAGATTATTATTTTTTTTTCTTGAAAAATGATTTCAATATTATTAATTCAAAAGCTGAGTACAAATTGAGTAATTAGACATAATAACTTTCTGTGAGGAAGTTATTCTCTTTTCTTGCCAGATAAAAAAAAAAAGAAACAGTTGCTAACAAGGGAAAAACCCTAACTGCTTTTCCTATTTCCAGAAAAAGAGAGAAAAGGAAAAGAACCGGGTTGTTTAGGAAAAAATGGGGAAAAGAAGGCACTGAGGAAGAAAAGAGGGTGCTAAGTCTGGTAAGGACCAGATAGCACAGGCACAAGTGGTGCATTATATTTGCTGAAGACAGTGGTCTGGAAAATGATCTTGGGGGGAGATTCAGTCTGGTTTATTAATCTCGTGGTTGGGAGGAGAACAAGCAACAAATTAATTTTCTCTATTCTGGAGAAGTACAGAAGACTGTAAGCGTAGCAATACAAGTAAGTACAGTTACCATTTTATATTTAAAGACACATCCATGTTCTTGAAAATATTATCCAGACTGTAAGTTAAGATATAGGATATCCTCATAAATAATCCTAGCATGTCAAAAGGATATAAGTATATGCTGCCAGGATGCAGAAAACAAATTAAATGCACAGACTAAATCATTAAATAAAACCTGAGTGGAGGACTGAACGGACTTAGTAGGTCTCAGTATTATTCAAATTCAAGAAAACAACCTTCATAAATCATACCATATATTGAAGGGATTACATATTAAGGAGGCAGAAAGGAATCATTACATGCATAACAGTGATGTAATAAGCAAATAAAGAAAATGACAATAGACGAATGGAGTAGTACAATACTATATAATGACAAGATTCGGTGGGACCGGTGTGCGTATGGTCTACACACAGTAGTTGAACCAACCGAGACATTACTCGGTGAGATAAAATTTATATTCTTCTCTGCGAAAAGGAAAGACAGAGTATCCACGCACATTGGCAAATGATCCATAGCAACCAACAAAACTATCTAAAACCCTCGTAAAGGGACGATTTTACTCGAATGTAAAAGAAATGAAAATATGAGGTTGTGAACAGTTAGAGAACCTTGAAAAGATTCTGGATAAATCATGTATGGAAAACCATGTAAACATTAGAGTTAAACTGCCTGAAGAAAAGAAAGAAATTCGTATCCAATAAACTATGTTTAGATTCTGTAGCAAAACCATATAGGCGACCATAACAGCGGTTACAGAAAATGACAAACTGTCGAGACCCAAAACCATAAGAATAGTAACAGTTAAGAAGTAGCCACTGTTTCCGGCGCCGAGACCATCAAGGGTCACAACTAGAGAGTATATGCACAAACAATAACAGAACGACTAAATAATGTACATTCCAGTTACAACGAGCATCCATACGAATATTCATAGATTAACTCTAAGTATTATAACGACAAACTCAAATATACACTATTTCCAGAGAAAAATCATGTAAAAGTAATGGATTAATAAACCTTGCCGAGTCTTAACAGAGACGTAAAGGTAGTCAAAGAATCTCAGTGTTTATACATAAAAGGAGAACCCATAAATTCCATATATGCTCGGAAACAGAGCTATGTTAATCCTGTACAAACTAACAGCAAGATAAATATTCATATACATGCTAAATATTCAAAGGCGCAACCGGGCTGAGTCATAAACACAGCGGTTCGCCAATAAAACCTTCCTTACAGTATCAACAATAGAACTGCTAACCAAAAGTCTAATTATCATGACAAATACATTTAGAGTTTAGCAACATAAATTTAGGAGTCCCGTTCAAGGCGCGAAAGTATCGTAGCATCCTTGAGGACCTATAAGGGCAGAATCCTGGCTTTGAGCTATGGATGACACCCTCAGATAAGCGAAGCCATAATGACTCAAACTTTCCAATAGAAAACAGTAAAAATCACCTGACTGTAAGGATGAGGAATTAACGCTCGTTTCGGCATCATCTTATATATTTAAATCCTATGCTAAGGGTCACAAAGCTTACCTGTGAGACAGTTCCTCGGAGGTTAATCCCCGGTCGAGGCGAACCCATCGAACCCTGTCAAATAACCATTACGGATGAGAAAATAAACTTCGGAAAAAAAATTCTTCAAAACTCTGTAAATTCCTTTATCAAAATAATGGAACTAAAAAGGGAAATACCTGTAAATGATTTGGGTTCAGGGCGGAGCGCCAAGAGATTACACTACCTTCTGGGCACAAAGGCATACCTAGAGCTCCAGCATTGAAGCCTATGGCGAACGTCTGATGGCAGACGGCCATAGTCGGTGGTAAGTGAATAGAACCTCGGAAAACAACCTCTCGCTAACATATAAACACCATAACCCTAAAATCCACTGTATAGTTGGCAATCGAACCATAGTCGTTCGATCAAGGATTTGGGATCACCGCCGTTGATCTCATCAGTAATCCCGAGGAGATTGAGGCCGGACTATAAGATTAAATTCCTCTACCAGCTTCTGAGATCGATATCCGGATCGGGTGGAATATCTCGAGGCAGGTCCAACTGTCCACCTCTCCGTTAAGGAGCATTAAAGATTCAATTTATGTTAGGTGTACGTTGGTTGCGTAGGGGTGCTAGACACCATCGAATCCTACGCCGAATTAAATGACAATGTATACAAATATATAAACTCCATCATAGTTCATAGGGGCATGGTAATACCATACATATGTATATAATTAATAACCCTATTATGAACGAGAGGTTTAACAATATACCATTCAATATGTGTAAAGACAATAATAATTTTTTTTTTTTTATGGTGTATAATTAAGTACTTGTATTTGGGGTTGTGACATGTGGTATCCGAACCCAGTTACAGAACTGAGGCCTCTGGGTAAAGATAGAAATGACATGTAGAGACATTGTATAAAATATAAATCTTCCTCATCATTACCCTTTGAAATTTTTTTTTGATGAAGTACATGATCAAGAGTTTCGGAAACTACAGCATGGGGAGAGCAGATAATACAACTCGATGACCTATGATGGGACAAGGGGCAGATGGCCCCGAAAATAATCCTCAACTCTGGATACAACTTGGGGAAGAGGCCAAAGTTACAAATCAAGCCATTCTGGAAACCGTACAGGAGCTTAAGAACGAGATGGCGAGACTACGGGAAGACAATGCTCGACTAACGATGGAAAAAGAAAGAATTCTAAAAATTTTGTATCACCTGTTAGTCCTAGCACGGAGCAGCAGAGGATGTCCGAAGAAAAGAACAACCATATACCCCCTGAAAGATCGGAGGAGCAAGAGGAATGTTCCGGTAATGTATTTGAACAACAAACTTCAAAAAGACAAAGGGTGGAACTGCAAGGGGAGTTCCACAAAATTAAACTAGCACATTTTGACGGAGAACAAGAAGAAGCAGCTGAAGCATGGTTAATCAACATGAACAAGTATTTTCAGCTTTATGAATATGACCACAATCTTAAAGCACGATTGGCTATCTTTCAACTACAGGGAAAGGCCACCTTATGGTGGGAGGAAGTGAAGATCATAAAAGGAGTTACTGAGCAGACCATTACTTGGGATAACTTTCAAAGATATTTTAAGGAGAGGTATTTAACTGAACGCTTCTACGATGAAAAGGCAAGAGAGTTCCATGATCTGTGATTGGGGCAGCAGACTATGGACGAATTCATCACCCGTTTTACTTCCTTACTCTGCTATGTGCCATATATAAGGGAGGAAAAAGCAAAGGTACAACGATTTGTTAGCAGCTTACCACCATACATGCGGGAGAGGATTGAATTTGACAATCCACAATCAATGGACGAGGTAATCCGTCAGGCCAGAATCTGTTATCAACAAAGCAAACAAAAAGGGGAAGCTTCTGGTAGAAAATGGAATGAGAAAAAGAGCTTTAAGTCAATCGGAAATAACAAAGGGAATCGCAGCAGTGGAAGTAAGGGAAATGGCAAGGGACTAAACAGCAGAACTACAACAAGAACTACATCCAAATTTAGGCCTACAAATGAGTCTAAAGTCAGCGAACAACATGCACGGTTGGACAGTGAAGGGGCAGTAAGACCCCCAATGCAATGCTGGGGTTGTGGCGGACCCCATTACATTAAAATCTTTCCACAGCGAAAGGGGACTGAACAGTTATCCCAAATTCACGAAGCCTCAACAATCGGCGAAGTAGGATGCAGTGTACCCAGGATTAATGTGGCTTTGGAAGACCGTCAGGTGGAATACCAACCAACCATGGTCGAATTCGAAGGTAAGATCTCAGACCTTACTATAGTTGTTTTAATTGACCCCAGGGCTACACTAAGTTATGTAAGCCCAAAAGTGGTGGAACGTTGTAATTTAGAATCTGTTAAGTTTAAAAACCCATGGCTGGTACAATTAGCTACAGGAGCCAAAAGGAGAGTGACAACCAAAGTTAATGACTGCTCCTTCACTACAACAGGATAGCCAGTAATGGCTGACTTAAACATGCTTCCCCTTGGCTCCTATGGTATTCTAATTGGTATGGACTGGCTGGAAAAGCACTGGTCATTAGTTGATTGTAAAACCATGATTATCTACTTTAGAGATCACCATGGAACCAAAAAAGAAATGCAAGGAATTAAAAGACCTATGCATGTTCGACCAATAACCGCAACCCAGCTCGTAAAATGCATTCGGAAAGGGTGCCAGGTCTATGCCATCTAGGTGGGTTATGCAGATTCTAAGGATAAAACAACTATTCTGAACAAGATCCCTGCAATCCAAGAATTCACAGATGTGTTCTCGGAAGAAATCCCTGGATTACCACCAAAAAGAAACATAGATTTTACCATTGAGTTGGTACCAGGAGCAGCGCCAGTGTCACAAGCACCCTATAGAATGAGTGTACCCGAACTGACAAAATTAAAAATGCAGTTGCAGGAATTACTAGATAAAGATTACATACATCCTAGCGTGTCGTCATGGGGAGCCCCAGTACTATTTGTCAAGAAAAAGGACGGAACCCTCCGGATGTGCATTGATTACCGACATTTAAATAAGTTGACCATCAAGAATAAATATCCGTTACCTCGAATCGATGAACTATTTGATCAAGTGAGAGGTGTGACAGTGTTCTCTAAGATTGATCTACGATCAGGCTACCATCAGATCCGAATTAAAGAAAAAGATATCGCTAAAAAAACTTTTAGAACAAGGTATGGTCATTACGAATTTGTGGTCTTGCCCTTCGGACTAACCAATGCCCCTGCAACTTTCATGTGTTTAATGAACAACATTTTCCATCGTTATTTGGATAGATTTGTGCTGATATTTATTGATGATATATTAATATATTCTTGCACCATTGAAGAACATCACGAACATCTCAGAATGGTGTTACAGACCCTTCGAGAACATCATCTATACGCAAAGTTTAGTAAGTGTGATTTCTTTAAAGAAGAAATCCAATACTTGGGTCATGTAATTACAAAGGATGGGATCGCAGTGGACCCGGAGAAGATAAAGGCCATAATGGAGTGGCATGTACCAAAAGATGTGGCAGATGTTCGATCCTTCATGGGATTGGTTAGATATTATAGGAGGTTTGTAGAAGGCTTTTCTAAAGTAGCTTTTCCCATTACTTCATTGTAGAAAAAGGGAAAAGCATTTCATTGGACCCCAAGCTTCCAGAAAAGTTTTGAACAATTGAAACACCTACTCACCACAGCACCTATTTTGAGTATAGTCGATCCTGATAAGGATTATGTGGTATGTACGGACACAAGCAAAGAAGGAGTAGGTGGAGTTTTAATGCAAGAAGGAAAAGTGATTGCATACGAGTCTCGAAAATTGAAGGAGCATGAACATAAATACTCTGCTTATGATTTGGAATTGGCTGCCGTCATTCATGCCTTAAAAATGTGGCGGCATTCTCTTGTGGGTAGGAAATTCTTGCTGCTCACCGACCATCATAGTTTAACCAGCTATTTCAGCTAGCCCACTTTAAACGCTAGACAAGCACTGTGGGTGGACTTCTTAAGCGGCTTTGATTTTGAGATAAAACATCTACAGGGAAAAGAAAACCGTGTGGCAGATGCCTTAAGTCGAAAAATACAACATTTGTATGAAATTTCCATTAGTGGGTGGAAGAGTCCCTTTTTGGAGATGATAAAGGAAGCTTCAGACCAAGATACTGCGTATCAGCAACTAAAACTGCAAATACAACAATCCGCAAACGCGAAAAGCCAACAAGAATATGAGTTAGATGATGCTAGGATGATATATTTCAAGGAAAGGTTATATGTACCCAACCAAGACAGAATTAAAAACCTGATTATGGATGAATTCCATATTAGTCATTATGCGGGGCACCTGAGGTATCAGCAAATGATTACTGCAACCGAAAATATTACTTTTGGCTGGGAATGAAGAAGAACATTGCTGAGTACTTGGCAAGATGTTTAGAGTGCCAGCATATTAAAGCGGAGCACCAGCGTCCAGCAGGATTGTTACAACCATTACCTATCCCAGAATGGAAATGGGAGATCATTTCTATGGATTTTATCACAGGATTACCTAAGACAAAAATAAACAATGATTCCATTATGGTGGTACTAGACAAGTTGAGTAAATCTGCACATTTTATACCTATACAATCCACGTATAAACCTACACAGATTCCTCATATTTTTATCCAGAATGTGTTCAAGTTACATGGGCTTCCAAAAACGATAATTTCCGATCGTGATGTGAAGTTCACATCAACTTTTTGGAAAACACTATTCGCTGATTTAGGAACCCAATTAAACTTCAGCACAGCATACCATCCTCAGACTGATGGACAAATGGAACGAGTGAACCAAGTGGTGGAGGACATGTTAAGGGCTTATGTCATGCAGCAACCCACGTTGTGGGAAGAGTATTTACATCTGGTGGAATTCGCATATAACAATGGGTATCACACCTCTACGCAAATGAATCCATTTGAGGTCATGTATGGCCGAAAATGCCGTACACCCTCTAGCTGGGGAGGACCCGAAGATAAAATGAGTCTAGGACCTGAGATGCTTAAGGAAATGGAAGATATGGTGAAAAGAGTGCACGTTAATTTGAGAGTTTCTCAAGATAGACAGAAAAATTTTGCTGATCGGAAAAGAAGGTTCAAGGAGTACCAAGTTGGGGACCATGTTTATATCAGAATTCAGGCCAAAAGAAGTACCTTACAGTGGAGTGGGTGTGCCAAATTGGCACCCCAATACTGTGGACCCTTCCAAGTCTTGGCCAGGATTGGACCAGTGGCTTACCAACTTGCCCTGCCAAGTCACATTCAGGTCCACAACGTGTTCCATGTTTCAGTACTAAAGAAATATGTCTATGACCCTAAGCATGTAATTCGATGGCAGGATATTCAGGTGGGAGTTACTGTTACAATAAAACTTGATAAGAATTAGTTCTGAAAGGAAAACTAACTTAAGAAATTGTGCAATGCAGGTCGAACTGGAAGGAGAGGTTTTGGTCGAACCTCTGAACATCCTCGACGAGAGAGAAGTGCAGCTGTGAAAACGAGTTATTACCCAAGTTAAGATACAATGGCGACATTTTGGACATGAGGAGGCCACTTGGGAGGATGGAGAATTAATTAAAATAACTTATCCAGCTCTGTTCGTGGCTGAAAGACACCGAGACGGTGTCCAATCTCAGGGGGAGGAGATGTAATGACCAGATAATTTATGTGAATAAATATTCTGTTTTACCATTGTAGGTAAATATGGAACATAGATTATTATTTTTTTTCTTGAAAAATGATTTGAATATTATTAATTCAAAAGTTGAGTACAAATTGAGTAATTACACATAATAACTTTCTGTTAGGAAGTTATTCTCTTCTCTTGCCAGATTAAAAAAAAAAGAAACAACTGCTAACAAGGGAAAAACCCTAACTGCTTTTCCTATTTCCATAGAAAAAGAGAGAAAAGGAAAAGACCCGGGTTGTT
>APFE031434544.1:33438-43702 GCA_000404065.3 Pinus taeda
AATAATAATAATAATAATAATATATAAGTTAAATATATAAATATTTAAAAAAGGCATGGAAAAATACTCTTAATCATAGAGATTCTTAATCTATAATAGGCTTTGTTACAATATTATGAGCCTATCATAGCTTATCAATACCACATGGAAAAAAATCCATAACTCACTTCATACGACACTTATTCATATATCATATTTTTTTTTATTAATTAGTTTAATTGAGAAGAAAAAAATACATAATTACTTTACATATAAATGTTATACTTTGGCACCCATGGTGGCTCCTGCTAGGGTTCCTGCGCAAACTCTGATGCCCTAATCCTCTGTGCACACTGTATCGAAGCTCAGTGCCTCAGGCTTCTCTGTTGACTCTTTCTCCATGAATCCGCCCTACGGAGGGGTGGGCACGGTCCCCCCTCCCCCCAACGATTCCTCTTTTGACAACTTTGCAAGCACAGACACAAATGCCAGTCCCGACTCCACCCCACTGGCTGCCCATGTTATCGATCTCGCTATCGACAATGTTGGCAACATTGTTGCAGGCTCCGCGACCGCTAAAGACAAAGGCATAGACCAGAATGACTTGAAGTCACTGCCAAAGGTGTCCTCTGCTACATGCATCCCCAAGACTTCAGAAAGAACCAAAATAGATATCCCTAATCACCGAATCAATGGCCAAATCCAATATATGAGGGATCTTGCCCTCATAGGCAAGTTCTTAGGACTCTGTCCTACTAAAAAGGCCTTGCAAGGATGGATTGCTTCCAAATGGAAGCCTAAAGGACAAGTTACCCTGCAGCTTGGTCCCAAAGGCTTCTTCACTGCTATTTTCAACTGTCTAGAGGATAGAACTCATATCTTTGAGGGAGGCCCGTACTTCTTCAACTCTGCAGGCCTGTACCTTCGTGACTAGATAGAGAGATACAATCCAGATAAATAAGATTTCAATTGGGCTCCAGTATGGATCCGTATGTACTCTCTTCCCCTGGAATACTGGGATGAGGAGACCTTAAAGGACATAGGGAATGGCCTGGGGGTTTTTATCAAAGTCATTGAGGAAACTAAACACCGAAGATACACCTCCTATGCCAGGATCTGCATACACATGCATCTAGCCAAAGCACTCATGGACTCGGTAAGTCTATTTCATGACGATTTTGAATGGGTTCAAACAATAAACTACGAGCATGTTCCATTTTGTTGCAGGAAATGCCATGAACATGGCCACCTATTTAGGGATTGCCCACTGAATCTTCAGTCTAAATCCCTTGTGACTGAGACTAACAAAGATACTGAGGGATACACAAAATTCACCAGTCGAAGAAAGCATGCCAAGAAATCTCTATTCGCCCCAAATAATCTCAAGAAACCTGAAATACGAAACAGCTTCGAAATCCTGACCTCTCAAAATAACTTGGAGGATCACATTTCTATCCCTTCTTCTTCAGATCCACCTCCTACTTCTTCCCCCCCTCTTCCAAAATCTTCAGCTCCGCTCTCAGCCTCCGATCTCACCATCATCCCCACCTCTACCTCATCTGATAATAAAGATCAAGATACAACCCTTCAAACATCCAACATGGAGATAGATGTAGCTCTAGCTCTCAGTATCCATCAAAAGTCAAACAAGGAAGAACAGAACATACCGATACACATGGATGAGGAACCAAAGAGTATATATCTGGGAGATCTGGACATTCTCAGCCTGGAAACAACATGTCGACAAAAAGAATTCAGTGCTATACCCCCTGGCAAATCGAAAGTCTTGAACTAATTTTAGCCAGAGCACAACATAACAAATGTCTTGGTGTTCAGGCAGGCAGTCCTTAGGATGGCAAAAAAATATTGAAATAATTAAAGAAACGCGGGTGTAAAACAGATCTGTAGAGGACCATTATTATTGGAGAAATGTTGGTGGAATTTGGTAGATTCCCCAAGCTGACCAAGTTTTTCAAATCTCTTCCCCATTGTTCATCATGAAGCTCATCTCATGGAATGTGAGAGGGCTTAACAGCCCTGCAAAACACAGAATGTTAAAAAACATGATCCAACAAGATGAGCCTTCATTAGTCTATCTACAAGAAACAAAATGCAATAGCACTACACTAGAAAAGATCCTAAATAAAGCCTGGTCTAGATGTTGTTCAGTCTCAGTGGATGCTTCAGGGGCTTTAGGAGGGCTAGGAATCATCTGGAACCATGAAGTTTTCTCCCTTCATGATTTTCATGCCTCACACTACTTTATTCAAACAAGTTTCCACCTAATCGGGACTAATATCCATGGTCATCTCTCTAATGTGTATTTCCCACAAGATTTACAAAAGAATTTGGATCTGCTGGACACAGACACAGCTCTCAACTTTGTCAAGAGCTTTCCCCTCTGGATTTGCGGTGGTGACTTCAACATCATCATAGCTTTGGAGGAAGAATCAGGAGGAAGATCGAGGTTGGAATGAGACAACATCGGCTTCAAAGACTTCATCCACATAAATTAGTTAATGGACCTACAAACTTCTAATGGTATGTATACATGGACCAATAAAAGAAGGGGACCACAACATATAGCCTCCAGGCTGGATCAATTCCTTATGTTGGATAATGCCATTCACCTAGGTGGGGACTTTCATTCCTCTATCATGCCTCAAGAGGGCTCTGATCACTAGCCCATAATGATACATTGCTCGTGTCTGGCTCTAGGTGTAATAGACCTTTTCACTTTGAATCATTTTGGTTTCCACATCCTAACTTCAAAGAAGTAGTTAATGATGCCTAGAAATCCTTCACTCCCCCTAAAGGAGCCAAGATGTTCCAGTTTCAAAAAAAGTTAAAACACCTCAAATAGGCTCTTAAATCATGGAATCACACTTAGTTTGGTAACATTTTTGACCATCAAAAAGTGTTGGAGCAAAAAATGAATACATTGCAACAGTGTATTATCTCTGAGGGAAGAATGGAAGACTATGTGCAACAGGAGAAGGCCCTCTTGATGAAGATTGAAGCACGAAGGCAACAAGAAGAGACCCTGTAGCGTCAAAAATCTAGGGTCATATGGGTTAAGGGTGGGGAGAAAAATACCAAAATTTTTCACAGGTCTACTATTCAAAGGAGAATGCAAAATAAGATCGCCTTCATTAATAATCGGCAAGGGGAGCGACTGCAGGTGCATGAAGAAGTGGAATAGGAATTCAAAGAGTACTTTCAGGACATTCTTCGGGAGCCTCCGGGATACATAAATCAGGCCGTTCGATCTATTATGCAGTATATTCCAAAAATCATTACGGTGGACCACAATAATATGCTTCTCTAGCCTATCCCTATGGAGGAAGAGGAGGACATTATGGCCAAATTTAAGGATGGCAAAGTGCTTGGCCGTGATGGCTTCACAGCCAATTTCTTTCATGCTTTCTGGGAGCATATCAAAACATAGGTCTGGGAGCTCGTGGAAGAATCGCGATCAATGCATTGGATCCTTCCTTCCCTTAACACAACCTTCATAGCGCTAGTAGATAAAATGGAAGAATCCAATACACCTGATAAATATAGGTCCGTCGCACTCTGCAATCTAAATTAGAAACTCATATCTAAAGTCTTGGTGAACAGGCTCAAACCTCTTCTCCGTCTCCTCATTTTGTTAGAGTAGACGGGCTATGTAGAAGGGCGCCAGATTCTGGATGGTATCATTCTCTCACATGAAGTGATCCATTCACTCAAGATTCTGAAAAAGCCAGGTATGATTCTCAAGTTAGATATTTCTAAATCTTTTGATAAACTTAGCTGGACCTATATTAATCAAATGTTATTAGCATTTGGCTTCTGTGTTACTTGGACATGTTGGCTTATGAATCTTATCTCCTCCCCCTATCTCTCCATCCTTCTTAATGGTTCTCCTCCCTTACCCTTTCATCCCTCTTGGGGTATTCGTCAAGGCAACCCTCTCTCCCCATTCCTTTTTGTTCTCATGGTCAAAGGCCTTAGTCGCCTTCTTCATTCTGCTATCTCTTCACACTCCTTAAAGGGAATTTCTCTTCATGGTCAACCCCCCATCTCTCACCAATAGTTTGTCAATGACAATATGATTTTTGGCCATCCGTTAGTTCAAGAGGCCTCTGCCTTCAAGTCCCTACTCAATCTCTTCTCAGAAGCTTCTAGCACCACCATCAATGCTTCCAAATCCCAGCTATTCTTCTTCCACACTCCCATTCTCACTTGGAGAAATATAGCCAGGATTTTGTGCTTCCCGATAGCTGTGCTTCCTTTGAAATATCTTGGAGCTCCCCTGTTTGACTCAGCCATCAAGCATGCTTCCTGGAGATCCCTCCTTGACAATTTAGAAACCAGGCTCTCTTCTTGGACCTACCGCTTGCTCAACATTGCTAGTAGGCTTATCCTAATCAAATCCGTTCTCCAAGACATGCCTTTGTACTTATTTTCCATATTGGCAGCCCCTAAATGGGTTCATAAAAAAATTCATAATCTTCAAAGAAACTTTCTTTGGGGTTCCTTAGGCCTCAACAGAAAATGGGATCTTGTCAAATGGACTGAGGTTTGTCTTCCGAAGTCAGTTGGTGGGCTTGGTCTAAGGGATCCCCTCCATAGCAATAACGCCATGGGCGCCCGCATCTGGTGGAACTAGATCTCCAAACCGCACACTCCTTGGGCACGTCTTTGGCAAGCCAAATATGCTCCAGGCATTCCACTGGAGGATCCCATCCACATTAGCACGACCACCCCAAGCTCATTGATTTGGAATGCGTCCAAGCAACGTAGTGCCTTTATTCAAGTGCACAGCTTCTGGGAAATCCATTCGGGTACCACAGTAAGATTTTGGGAGGACTCTTGGCAACAACTTCCCAAACTCGCCTCTCTCTTCCACAAATCCAAGTGGCAAGCTACCATGCAGCACAATGATAAAATCCATGTCCATCAGTTTTGGCAGCAGCAATCCCCTCAAGGTTCTCAACTTTGGAGATCAACTGGCACCTAGCAGGCTAACTGGCAGGAGGAAACTTATGAAGAGATCGATTAAGAGCTCAAACTCTGGAAAATTAAACTCTATGATCAGAAGGACAGAGTGTGATGGGGATATACACCCAAAGGTATGTTCACTACCAAGGAAGCATACCAACTTCTCTATCAACCCACGCAGATAATAAAGGATCAACTATGGGATCAGGTTTGACAACCAAGCATCTGGCCTAAGGTCTTTACTTTCATCTTGCTACTAAGAAAAAAACAATCCTCACTTGGGACAATCTACAAAAGTGAGGATTTACTGTGCCTTCCAGATGTCCCAATTGCAATCTTCACATAGAGACCATCTTGCATCTCTCGGACACCTGCTCATTAGGAGCACAACTTTGGGAGAGAACTGCATAGTGCAACAGAAGAATGGGTAGACATGTGGGAGATATTTTAAACACCATCAGGAACTGGCCTCGACATCCTTTCCAAAGTCTACTACTCAATTCCCTTTGAAACCTCTTACCGGGCTTTGTCTATTGGATCATTTGGAAGGATAGAAATAACAGGATCTTTACAAATCATAGTATGCCCCTTGACACCCTATGGCTACTTCTCAAACAAAACCTTCAAGAAACTCTAGCTCTAAGACACTGGTAAGACTCGGATTTTCCAGTTTCACCCCATGAATGCCTCATTCTGAAAAATTGGAACCTGGACCTCACATTTTTAGCTCAAGTCAAGCCCATCTCCTCCATCCATACTGATTCTCCCTAATTCTGGTCTCCTCCTACCACCCACTCTTACAAAATAAACTTTGATGGAGTTGCCAAGGGAAATCCTAGGCTGGCTGGTTACGGTGGTATTTTCATAGATGTTGTAGGCTCTGCTCTGTACATATATCATGGTTCTCTTGGAAGAGACACCAACAACGCTGCTGAACTTGAAGGCTTATGGAAGGGCATTTGTATAGCAGGAATGGAAAATATTTTCCCTCTAGAGGTAGAAGGGGATTCTCAAATCTTAATAGAGGCAGCTATTCGGATTCACTTAGGCACCTCAGCAACAAAGATCTCTTCGAGCTAACGGCTTCTAAGAAAATTGTAACAAATTGAAGAATGGCTCAGGGCATCCCGCAACATTGCCTTCAAGCACATTCGACATACAACTAACAAGGTAGTAAACAAGCTGGCTAATAAAGGCATTGATCAGCAGCTCCCATTCTTCTCTGGTCCACTGAGCAGTTCTAATGGTGCACAACTCAAACAAGACTGCACTCTTCTAGTGCAACAAGATCTATCTCTCCCGGATGTGGGTGTGTAACATTGCATTCTTTACATGGGTGGCTTGGTGGGTTGGCACATGGCTTATTACCACTGCTATCCGGCCTCACATGATGCCAATCGTTAAGTCTTCTGCTAACATCTTCAATGTGGCATTAATGCAGCTCATCCCTCCACACCAGCCTGCAAGTTCATCTGTCATGGTGCCCCTCCAAGAATTCATTCATGCTCCTCCCCTGCGCTCGTGTTGTTCCCTTGCTGCCATAGAGCCTCGTTCTCAGACCAACCCAGGGAAACGTTGTGCTCTGGAATGTTGTGTTGATTTATTGCTAGGATTTTAATGGGTTAGATTTCAGTTTTGAATTGGGCAGCGCTTCCCTGCTTATTTTTATGGGCCCAGTCAACTAGTTTTGGTCTTTGAATTACCTCTGGTCAGTCTTCAGTTTCGATATTGGCGTATTCTATTTCTATGAAATAGTCATGGTCATGGTCCTAGAAGCTCTTCTGGTCAGTCTTCAGCAAGTCTTTTACGTCCACATCTCTGGGCTAGACTTCTCGAGGCCACTCCCTCTTTGTAAAAATATGTTTGTATCAATATAGGACTAGTCAAATTCAAAAAAAAAAATGTTAGACTTTGGTTTGTGTATTCTAATAAAAATATCCTAAAAAAGTTAAGTTTCTACCACCTACTTTTCCTTTTTTGATAAGGCAAGAGCAGATACTTCTATTCAATTAAAAAGGAGAAATAGTGTACAAACAGTGACCTTAGCGGTGGGGCCCACCAATATGACAAGCCCACCCTAATCCATGGTCGCAAGATGACAAAGTGAACCTAGGGGCACAGCCCACCAACACAGACCAACAGTCCAAAACCGACAGTTGGATCTTAGGCTAAAGATCTTGCGAATGAAAAACATATCGGGTGGCAAAAAATCTCACCTTTTAACAAACATATCGTACCCGATGAACACTGTAAACCATAATTTATTCTATGTTGAATTTTAAAAATCCATGAGAAGGGGGTTGCCAAGAAGACTTATTTGTTGAGGTCTTCTTGTTAATATGCACAAAACCCTGAGGGGGATGAACCTTTAGCTCTAACTTCTCCAAAATTTGGGTCTCTCTTTGTTCGATAGATTTGCTAGTAGCTACACCTCCCAGGATATGAACAGTCTTTTTGAGTTGTTTAAGAATTAGCTTAAGGATGCTGCTCATCAGACTCGCTTTCTCCTTGAAAATCCTATAGTTGGGCTCCTTCCAGACATTCTAGATTACGAATCCTAGGGTCAGCATCCAGGTAGAGTTAATGATATCATTGTCCGAAAAAAATTTCCGCCAATTCTTCAATGTAGTAGTTATGTCATTGACATTTCTATTTGTTTGCTCAAAGACTTCTCCAACCCAATTGCAAAGTTTGTTGTGAAAGTGCATCTATTTAGTAGATGATTTGTATTTTCTTCTTGTTGTCTACATAAGTGACATCTTTTTCTTAGGTTATCCCATGTCAGAATCTTTCCCTATTGAACTAGTCACTTGAACAGTTTTACTTTCATCGAATGAGGATTTTCCCATATTTCCTTCCACGTCTTCTCAGTGTTTGGAATGTTAAGCCCTGCATCTATTCTTTTGGCTTCCTTAAGGTTGAAGAGACATGTATTGTTCTTTCCCCATATTATTTGATCGTTCAAGTTTGAGTTCAAGATTTGTCTCTTGTCTAAAATACCTTGAAGGGCTATAGCTTGAGTATGCAGCATATCCATTCCACTGTAATCTGGAAGTTTCCAAGTCCTCCATTTCTCATTGTTCCTTGATGGGACCCAATAGTCACTTACCCACCTTAGTCCTTTGTTGATGGTATCAGTTTGAATGTCTACTAATTCTTCACTTCGGAGATTGTCCTCCTACTACCAATTGTCCTCCCAGAACCAAGCCAAGTTCCCATTTCTGGTATCCCAGAAACTATGGTTTTCGACTAGGGCCTTGTTCTCCCATGCCTTGTTCCAAAATGTAGAACCTTTAACTTGTCCTTTCATTTTGATTAGATTGTTTTCCTGCCATTCGCTAGCATATTTCTGCTTCCAGAGTTTTGCCTAGGGGGCTTGTATTTCTTTCAACCATCTCCACCAGATTTTGGCATCAAGAACTCTATTCAGAATTCCTGGGTCATGAAGACCGAAGCCACCATGGGACTTAGGTTTGCATACTCTATCCCATGCCACAAGGGACCATTTCTTCTTTTCTTCACCTTTCCCCTAGAAAAAGTCTCTCTGAATGTTTCTTATATTGGTAATTACACCGGCTGGTGCTAGAATGGCAAATAGCATATAGATAGGGATACATTGGAGGACAACCTTAGTGAGAATCAATCTCCCTACAAGATTTAGTGCTCTGTTTGTCCATTTACTAACCTTATCTTTTAGCTTATTAAGAATAGGCTCCCAGATATCCTTGTGAAGTGGTTTGTCATTGAGAGGAACTCCCATTTACTTCATAGGCAGTGATTCCCTTTGAAAGCCCAAAATTCTCGAAAGGTTTCCTTGAATTGAAATATCTCTATTGAAAAGGAAAATCTTTGATTTAGTGAGACTTACCTCTGTGCCTGCTGTCCTAGCAAACTCACTCAGAATCTGTTTGAATTCTTTGGCTTCCTTGATAGTGGGTGCACCTTGAAGTGTAGTGTCATCCACAAATTGCTGATGTGTCACCGTGTCCCCACCTTGAGTGACTGTCAGACCCTGAATTCTCCCTTCTTCCTTAGTAGCTCTGATAGCTCTTCCTAACCCTTCCATCATTAGAATGAAAAGGAAAGGAGAAAGAGGATCCCCTGGCCTAAGACCTCTGGAAGGCATGAAGGTTTTGAAAGGAGAGCCATTGAGAAGAATTGAACAGCTAGATGTGGTAACTAGTGCCATAACCCATTTAATCCAATTGTAATCAAAGCCATAGGCTTTTAAAATTGCTCTTATATATGACCAGCTAAGTTAGCTAGATGTGGTAACTAGTGCCATAACCCATTTAATCCAATTGTAATCAAAGCCATAGGCTTTTAAAATTGCTCTTATATATGACCAGCTAAGTTTGTCATAGGCCTTTGCTATGTCCAGTTGCATTATCATTCTTGCATGTTTGTTGGTAATGAGTGAATGAACCATTTCATGTGGTTGAATTATATTATCTAGAACTTGTCTTCCTTCCACATAGCCCTTTTGTTCCTCTGACACTAGGGTTGGGAGGAGAGGTTTTGAGACAGTTGGTAATTACTTTGGATATAATTTTGTATACCACATTAAATAATTCTATAGGCTGAAATTTGTCTGGAGAGATGGCCTTCTCCTGTTTGGGGATTAAGGCTATGAAATATTCATTAAGCGTCTCTAAGACTTTCTTAAATCTTTGAGAGTCTTCCACTACCTCTAGAATGTCCTGTTTCACTATCCTCCAACAAGCTTTGAAAAAGTCCACATTAAAGCCATCCGAGACTGGTGCTTTCCCATTTTGCATCCCTTTCATAGCTTCCTCAATTTCTTCCTCTGTTACTGGTCTATTGAGATTGAAATTATCTTCTCTGGTAACTAATTTAGGGATGTACTGAGTGAATTTTTCCGTAAACTAGTATCTATCTTTCGAGCTTTCCTCAGTAATATTCTAAAAATGCTAGAGTAGAACCTTCTCCATCTCTTCATGAGTGCTTCTCTCTATTCCATGTTGATCTGTAAGTTTCACAATTATATTGTTGTATCAGTGAGCTATGGTGGATCTATGAAATAATTTGGTGTTTCTCTCCCCTTCTTTAATCCATTGTACACTGGATTTCTGTCTCCAGAGCATTTCCTCTCAAACGCATCTGTTTCCGACTCCTGTTGGAGTGACTTTGCCATCTCTTTCCTTTCATCTATATAACCTTTTGTGATAAGAATTTGGTTTATTTCCTTTAGTTTCTTTTCCACCTCTCCTTTAGCTTTGAAGATGTTACCAAATTCCTTTTAATTCCACTCTTTGAGTCTGCCTTTAATGTGTTTCAT
>APFE031434551.1:1616-42817 GCA_000404065.3 Pinus taeda
TGGCCAATCTATACAGGACCAATGGAGGTCCATTCAAGCAATTTTTGAATAGGTGGAGCTGATAGAAATAGCTCATGTAGAGATTCAGAGAGCCAGGACAGCCCTGGGAATAATGCCTGAGCAGGCCACCAAAATTATTCACTTTCTTAATAACCGCACTAGTGAAGAATTGGCTGCTCTACAAATAGCCAACAGAACAGATACAATCCTCACAGCCAAGAAGGTGTTGACATTAAGGAATTTTACCCAGACACTGGAGAGGAAATGTCAAGAGATGAAGGTTGAGATAGATGAATTCAGGGCTAAAATGGTTGTTTTACAGGACAAAGGACTGCCAAGTCTAGTGACTGGCACAGGAAAACTGCTGTCATATAATCAGTATACGACAAGGATCAACAATTATGTTGAAAACCAGATCACAACATCCAGCAGCTCCACAGAAGAAGTAGGGCCTCCCTCTGGGCAAACCCTCTATGACAAGCTGGAGAATCTGTTCTCTATTGAACATGAAATAAATCATCTGTTCGAAATCCCTCCTAACTTTTATAGACATACAGAGGCAGATGAGACAATGGTTAAAATGAGGAGACATCAGCTACCCCCAGCTGATTGGTGGAAAGCAATGTTGGAGATTTTGCCTAGATAATTCCACTTTGCTTTTTGCCTTTTTTGGAGAAAGGCCAGCACACAGGTCAGCAGACAGGTCAGCAGGCAGGTCAGCATACAGGTACAACAAGCAGCATACAGATGACTCAGCAATGCATCCAAATAGCAGGCTAAAGTTAATGCAGCGTTAAAAGCACTGCTACGACCTACTTTCCAGAGCCATAAAGTCAAATTTGTCTGACAGAAGAATGTCGGCTATCTCAACATTTAAAGTTATATTTGTGTTGTCATTTACTTTTTGTAACAGAGTTGGTGGTGCAATTTATTGCACCATAACTCTCCACTAAGATATTTTATACCCTATTTTTATATATATATCCCCTCATATAACGCATTGAGGGTCGGTTGTAATACAATTCTTCCTGAAGAGCTCTGTTGTATACTGAAGACTTTTTGATAATAAAATTTGCTGATGGAGATTGCTGGTTCCAACGCTGTCTGAAGATGGATATGTAAAGCTCTGTTTTGTTGCAGTATTCCCGTGTCATTTGCTGAATCAATAAGTTTCTCTTAACTGTGTATGTGTTTCCTGTTTATTCCATAACTCCTGTGTTTTCATAATCTTAGTAAGTAGAGAAAAAGAATATCCTAGGATTTGTTCAAACACCCTATGCTCAATCTCTGCTTCTAAATATGTTTTTTGATGGATTAGCCATAGATATGAATTCTTAATTGCTCATGTCTAAACTTATCCTAACATGGTGAATACTATTTAAGAATTCTTAACTGCTCTTAAGCAATACTTTCATGTTTCTTCATTAGCATAGTGAAAGATTCTTAACTGCCCTTCACTCACTAAATCACCAATTTCACCAACAAATCTGACAAATTGTTTCACACATGCCTAACTTGCTCTGCAGCAACACCCTGTCTTCACAGATCCACTTTCAAAAGCACAAATATCTCAACTCCATTGCCCAATGGAACAAACTGTCCTGTAAATCTATACTTCAGTTCTAAAGGAATTCACCAACCCACCAAGTTCAAACAAACAGTGCATCATAACTAGCCTAAAACACTCATCAAACATAGCTAAATTATAAAGAGAGAGCCCTCTCTGGTTGCAGGTAGGCTAGGACCTGTAACTACAAGATTGGTCAGTGGTTACCTCGGCTGTATTCCCTTTAGGAAGCAGGGAACAACCTGAGAGTTAACACACACAATAAAGATCATGAAATAATGGTACAGGAACGGCAAGTGAATCCACCGGGGTTGGGCCCTTAACCACCAGTGATCACTGCCGGTAGTGCTTCAGAAGATGCAAAGGAATAATAACTCTGCTTATATATTGATCATCAAATCGAACAACATTACATTGAGTTGTGTCTTCTCAGCAGTGAGAGTCTGCAAATAAAATTACAGTTCAAAATAATACTCATTCCATCTCTCTCAATTCTATCAAATCCCAAAAGTCCCTCCTCTCTCTGATCTTTGTTTTCATTTAAATAGAGAAAGATCAGAGAGTAGTTACAACATAGATAAATACAACATGATTTATTTTACAAAATTGGATTGATTCTAACCAATTGATCAACAAGAAAATATATTTCCTTTCATCTCTCAACAAGAGCAAGACGAATTTGTCTTTGCAGCTGAGATTTGGAGGACGGCCGCAACAACAAATCTGAGAAAATCGTGCTCAAAGAACCTTGCGTTTCTCTTAGTACAAGCCGAATTTGGGAAAACCATTATTGGATAAAGTTAATTGGGTCCATTCTGGACAAAACCCATGTTCCAGATTTCTTAGATTCGTCTTCATTTGCTCAAAATCGCAACCGCAAAACTGCCACTCCTTATTCCAGCGAATTTCTGAGTTGGCACTTTTAAAAATCAAATCTTCAATCTGGAAGTTACCTTGGAGGCTAAAAATGGTGAATAATGTTATAACCAACTTATTAGAACTATCATTGATAAAATAATTCATAATCATAAATTTATTAGAAATAAAGGAGAATAAATAATATAAGAGCATAAATCATCATAAAATGGATTTATATAATAAATTATAATACATAACATGATGAAGAATAGTGGAAATGGTTGGGAGAAGTGTTCAAAAGTGATAATAATAATGGCATATTAACGGCCCAACAACAGATTCACCCCCATGGTCGGATCTTGACAGTGAGAGAGGGGCACCACGCCTCGATAACCTCGTCAGAAAGTAGATATCCTTGATTGTCAATGGAATAGATTTTCCTTTGATCTGGAATACCTGGTTGATCGGATCCCAAGCATCAAGAAAATACTGCAACAAAATGATTTGTTGCCTCATGGTGGATATGCAAAAGAAGTTGAGCAAACCACAGTTCCTTAATGCAGTAATTGTACCTTGATCATGCAAGGCAATCATGCCCTCTTCTTCACGTTTGCGTTCACGCCATGTGACAACCATCTTGATCCAACAAAAATATGAAACACAAACAAAAGATGAATTAGGATCCAATTTTGAGCAAAAACAGACAAACATTCCATGAAAAATCACTGTGCAAAGTTTCCCTTCTGCACCCATTGCACCCTGCCTTTGAGCAAGGTGAGATGCATACTAACTGGCCAGTGTCCAGCTCAGTATGCATCACACTTTTCGATGCAGGCCAGGTGCGATGGATAGAGAACAATTTCATCAAACCCCAAGGGCCCAGAAGCAGGGAAAAACTTGCTCAAAATCAGGAAAGGATGGAATGAAAATGAAGAGCTCAGGGTTAGCTCCTACCTGGTCCTGACGGCGCAGAGAATAGTCCAGTGGATCTCCCAAAGTTAGCTGATGAAATTTGAGGGGGGAAACCACTCCAGAGCTCCAAAATCCCAAATTTGAAATGAAATGGTAAAAATGAGAGGTAAAACTACTTTTTATGTTACTATTCACGTACTTCAAGTAAAACTTTAGTTTTTAATTCATTTTTTGGGCATATATATGTATTTCTAATCAATTTGATGGAGGAATTGAGCAGGTCGAATGACCGACGAAAGAATCTAACCTGTAAGAAGGTGAATTGAACGTCTTTGACGACCGTTATGAGCAATGTTTCCGCACGGTTCAAGCTCATTAAAAAATAAACCAGCCACTAAGCATAGTTTCTCCCGGTTCAAGCTCGTTAAAAAAATGAATCCACCCTCAGTAAATAACCTTTGTGATCACCATGCTATCAGCCTTTTGAACCTTGGTTGTGTTCCTGCTATCACCTCCATTCTTTTGGCCGACCATACGCTTCCACTTCATTGTTTACCTTTTTGAGAAATAGTTGTGATGAGTGGTTTTGTTAGCCACCCTCTTCACATCACCATGTTTTGATAAGTTCCAAGCTTACCCGAAACCAGTTGCTACCCTAAAACGCCACTCGTTCCTAAAAAACGAGTCTCCTTTAAGCTCTTTTTAGACTCGTTAAATATGAAAATATCGCCGAGCTATTGGCCTTTCTATCTCGTTAAAGTAAGGGGAAGCGCCATCCGTCCTGTACATTTTAATATTTTTGGACCTGAGGGATTATCCCACAAAAAGATCGAGTGCTTGTCTTTTCCAGCTCGCTAAAGTGATCGAAAAGTCATCCCTTTCGTATTATTTTATAATTTTTTAGACTTAAGGGATTATGCTACGAAAAAGGACTGTTGGAGTTTCCTTTTCGTTCCTTTTCAAACTCTCTAAACATGAAAATGACCAAGTTATCCTTGTCATTGAACTTGTTAAAAAAATAGCGACAAACTTGTCCACCCAGACAAGAACGAGTTTCACTGTCGCTAGGCTCGCTAAAACATAGCGATGGGTTTTCCCGAAGGGAAAATTATAGAACAAGCATATGTTATCCTCCTCAAGCTTGACAAAAATAAATATGTATTGGTTAGCAATGACTGGGGAAAAAGGGAAGAAAACTTGAAGAACTTTATTGGTGGCAGGTCGCTCTTGAACATGACACTTTCACTCCATCACCATGATTGAGTCAGGGTTGGGTTATTCCATTCACCAGTCATTTCACCATTGGTCCTCCATACCATTCATTTTTGGGGTTAATGCTACCAATCCATCTCAGTGTCACCAATATGTTCAAGAGAAGTCATTCAGAGAATTCACCATCCAGTTAATGCCTCATCCGCTGCAATAACTTCACCCTCCATTTTTCATGACCGCCATTCCTGAACCTTGTATCATCAGATCGTTTTCAACTCCAGAAAATCATTTGCTACATTTTGTGTCGTAGATGTGGGATACATTAAGGCCCTCCTACAATGGGTCACTTCTTGTCGACATCAAGTCATTATCCAAGAAGTTGACATCGAAACAACCCTTTCAGTACTTTGAAGCTTTCATGCCTCAATGGAAAGTTTCTCACTTCCGGAGATAGGTTTACATCAATGGCCTTCGACCGAAGATTTTACGTGGTGTTCGACATCAGATCATATATTCACACAATGTGAATTGTACTGTAGTACCTTGAGGATCATTATCATTATCGGTGATTCCTCTCGCACCTGTTAACAACTTACATTATTGACTACTAATCAGGCAATGTCCTTCCATGTTCGACTTCAGAACATCTTTTCACATGGATCGACTTGTACATCAGGCGAAGATTGAACGAGTTTGAAGACCCCGGATCTAGTTTCATCCATCCGGGCTGCGATATATTCAAGGATATAAAAACATCAAATGTACACGGAAGCTGCACAGATGATCATCCAAGCTAAGGGATGATGATTCTACATATAAAGAATCACCAGTCTGCAATTGTAGACGATTATCTGTCCTATGTACATGAAAATGAATTTGTAAAGTTGAGCATGAGAATGCCCGCCTCAGCTAGATCATGAAAATATGAAGATGATGTATTGTATTGTATCTTATACAGGTCACCTTCCAGTTCAAATACCTCGGATCCTCATGATAAAGCATTTCAACTGACATAAAAAGATTTACGACTTCATGCTTTAGGGGGCAACTGTTATAGACATATTTGGGCACTGCAACACCAATCTTATATCTGAATAAGCCAAGGGTTATTTAACCCCTAAAAGTGTTGTTTTATACCCTAAAGGATCATGGTCAACTGATTACATCATTTCCCAGAAGTTCCACCTGAAAATCCACTCAGAACTGGCCAAAACTAGACCATACTGATTGCTCCACTATCAGGGTGCGATGCATACTGACTCTTACACTAGCCAGGTGTGATGCATACTAAAGACACCTTTTGTGGGGTGCGATGAGTGAGAATGGACAAATATCCCAGGCAGTTTGCTAAGTGGATGCTCATGGAATCTTCTAGAAACTTCTCCTATGACACTTGCCTCTCTGAATTCACCCAGGGATGAGTAAGAGATCCAAGAAATCTCCAAGTGGAACTAAGAACAACAAGTGGAATGACACTAATCAAAAACCCAAAGATGACTCACACCCTTGCAGACATCTATAAATGGATCCCTCATCTAAGGGATCTAGAGGCTAGAATTTTGTAATTTGTAAAGAAGTGCTGATAGTTTGAGGTTGAGAAAGAACATTGTATTGTTGGGTGATCTTGCTTTTCATGAGGTGAAGAGGGCTTTGATGCTGGGAGGATGATGCTGGATTAGACAGCTAGGTTGTAATTCTCCCTTCTATTTTAATAAAGTTCTTTGAGTTTTCCTCCATACAATCTTGTACTTGTGAATCTTGTTATTTGTAAATGCCATTGTATGTTCAATGTATTTCTGATTCTGCATTGTTTATGATATAATAGATCAAGATGCTTTGATGGTGTTTCGTTACTTTGTTTCTACAGGTATTCTCTAAGCGGGGCAAGTAGGAGAGGATTTGCAAGCTCTATCAAGGGGGAGAGAAATCAAGCAAGAAGTCAAGCGAAAGATCCAGGTTGGTCCCTTTGCTTCTCTCTTATCTATCATACATAGAGGAAATCGCAAATTGCTTTGATTGTTTGTTTCTAAGATAGTTGCCAATCTTAGTGGGACTAGCATATCGAAAAGACACTGGTTTTCTTGGAAACAATTAGCGAAGGAGTTAGTGGAAAGAGTCGTCTAGGTTTGTACTTTCGTCTCCATTTCCTGATTCTGTGGTTAATCTTGTATCCTAGTCCCATGGGACCTCCTTTACTGGCCATTAGCTTTAGGGTTAACACTACATGGGAAATCCCAAATTTGGTTGTGTGGTCCTGCTTCTTGTCATCACATACATCACCCCCTTCCACTCATTTTAGCCCTGTTCATCTCTTTTCCCATCTGGGTCCACACGAGTCCACTGGGTCCACATAGAGTTAGCCTTCCCCTCCCATTGTCCACACCTTGGGTCGGACCTGGAATGACACCTGGAGGTTGATGCAGCTAAAACGAAAAGAAAAATGATAATTTGGCCACTCTCAACAAGAAATGTACCACAAAATGCAAAAGATGGATGGGACATACACTTTTAGAACATGGGAAAAAGCAACACATGAGCTCTACCCCTTATCCATGACCATCACCCTGGTTCCTATGGTACCTAGATGAGCCCCTTCCATCATTAAGGAGCCCATGCTTTTCCCAACCCTTAGTGGGCGATGAGCCACACCACCTTTAGGGGGATATCCACTGCTATATATTATACAACATGCTCTCATTCCCTAGAGCCTCGAGTAGTTATGAAGAAAAAAAAATCAAAGGAAAAGGGAATATGAAGAAGGGTGAAAAAACAAAGGCAGGGGTAATTCATGTACCATGATTTTATCCCTCCTACATTCATATACCCAGGTGTGGGGTTACTCTATTATAGATACCCTTGTACCATAACATGTGGTCTAGATGATTCCCCTGATCCCTCACTTCATTTCGTTACTATATCACGTGCCACCTACCACTTGAGGGATGTACCGTGGACATGTCACCCCCTTTAAAGGTTGAAACCACCTAATATGGTCCATGATTAACCCCCTTATTGAGTTTGAAAACACTTGTACATGGAAAAAACCACTATGGAATGGCATGCCACCATGAAGTGACTCACTGATTCCATGACTTGTGAGCTCTTTTACTTGATTATTGTAATGAGTTTTTGTATTGGATGGTAAAAGGACACATTGGATCTTATGCAGGATTGCATGTGGCTCTCAATTTGGGGATTGGTCTGCCTATATGTGGTCCTATCCCTCCACAGGTCCACATTGGCACTTGTACGATGAGCATTGAGTTCCATGGGCCTCCACCATAATAGAGGGTACTTCATGGATCCCCAACACCACTCATTGATTACTTATGTACCACCTTTAGGACAAGGATGATGCATCTAGTTCACCATGAACAACCGGCTCTGCGGTTGCACCATACACTTGGCAGATGTTCTAGGGTCCAATGGATGTCTCCCACTATAGAGGGAGGGATTATATCGTCATTATGGCATTTATAGATGGTATAAAGGCATTTTCAATCCACTTGGAGACCCATGAGGATGTCCTTGTGCTCCAACACCCACTTTGGAGCACCACGAGGATTTTCTTGGAAACCAAAGGTTCAACCCCTTGGCCACTACGTTTGAGGTTCATTCTCACATCATGGCACACTTGGGACTTCATTAGGCTTCCTCAAAGGCCCAACAACTCATTATATTGATTATTATTCCCTCTTGGGAGGCTTATTTTGCATGTTATGGAGCTATTTGGTGGGATTGTGATCAGTTAGGGTGTTAATTTGCACAATAGAGACACTTTTTAGGGGGTTGTTAGGCTAATCAAACCCATTCAACTATTAGAGGCTCATATAAATACAAGTGAGGTCCATTTGTAACTCATCGTCACTTGGATTGGATTGGTATCTCTTAAGATATTTTCGCACGTTTTGATGGGTAAAATTTTTGGAGCTTCATGCACTATGATGTTTGGATTTTCATTATTTTCTTTAGATATTCATTGTAATGCAAAGTTGATGAATGGATATACTCTCTCTCTCTCTCATGTAAGTCGAATTTCGATGTTATTCTTGTTATTTACTGGTTTACTGCATGTTATGGTTATCATTATTCTTGTATGGGTTAAATTGAATGCAAAATTCTTATGGGAACCTTGAATAAGTGATTTAATGCATGCATTGTACTTGAACAAAGTGGGTGAATGTTCCTAGAGAAACTAATATATTTTAAGCCTCAAAAATTCATCTCGTTAGAACATTTGGAGTATAAATCCCTATTGACCTAGTTTCTACCCTTGGAGAGGCTATCAAAGATCAATTAGGGCTCCTTAGATCACATAAATTATTGATATATGTTTATCTTGAATCCATTAAGCCCAAGAAATAAGGAATTGATCCTCATATCCCTTTGATGGTCAAATTTACCCCTCTTTTCTTCAATTTTCCAAACTTTATGCCTAACCCTAGAGGGTCACCTAGGGCATCAAGAGAAAAATTTTGTAGCCATCTAAGCACCTTAAAAATTGGTCAAAAACTACGTCGGGGTCTTCTCAAGGGTTCCTTTAAATGTGATCACATTTCGACAGTGTAATCTCGAGATATCACAAGCCCTAGATCAAGGATCATTTCTCTCCCTAGGCTGATTTTGTGTTAGTGTCCTCATTTGGATCAGAGCAGTCAAATTTCAATAGATAATTAGTCCTTTGATCCTATGCTCTTCCCTAATTAGGTCAAGCCCCTCTTTGGTTGATCAACTCCATACCCTTGATCTATTTTGGGTACACCTATGTTCTTTGTGGTCCCACAACTTTATAATTCAAATTCCACATGGATTACATAGAATCCATTTCTCCATAAGGATACTTAAGTCTAAGGAGCCCCTTTCCAAGGCATATCCTCCAAACCTAGGCCAAGATATCCTCATATCCCTTCTTAGAGAGCCCATCACCTTGCTTCTCAAGAAATTAAGCCATTTAATAGTCTCTTTTATAAATAGGCTTTAGGAATTACTCCTTATCTGATCATTGGTCCATTCATCATTGCGATTCCTCTTATACCGAGGTTTCTCCCATCAGTGAAAGTCTTTAAAGAGAAAGGAGCCTTATGTGAGTTATCATTAGGCTATCACTCCATTATTGCCCCTTGACCTATTAGTCAAGTAATATGATCCCCTCCTAGGACCCCTGCTAGTTTGAGAGGTAACATTTCCTTTTCTCGTCCTTAAGAAATCCTTGAGAACTTGTTGCTTATTATAGCCATTATTTTGGAACACTTTAAGAAGATGAGTTTTCTCATTATCTAGGTGACTTTCATCTGAAATCCTTAAAGCCCGAGTTGCCAAAGTGTTGAGAACTCCCATCTTTTGAGCAAGATAATGTTGGGATCTGGCATGAAGATATTTCTCACTATGGGTCTTCTTCTAAAAGACTTGGTGGAGAAAAGAACCATCATCTTTCTTAGAGATGAGAATGTTAAGAAAAGAAGGCTACCATTGACTTCTGACCCCATTGTAAACTTGATGGAGTTGGACTGATTGTTAAGATGATGTAAAAAGAGATCTAACTTATCACACCTATGAGGCCAGATGATGACTGTATCATCTACAAACCTCTTCCATAGCTTAGGTTTGAATTGAGTAGAATATAATACATTGGATTCAAATTATTCCATGAATAAGTTAGCCATGAGAGGGGAGAGTGGATAACCCATGGAAACCCACAAGTTTTTTCATAGAATTATCCTTCAAAGCTGAAAAAAGGTTAGGGTAAGACGAATCTCAACCAAATTGGTTGTTCCAAGACCAGTGATGCGATTGATCACCTCAATACCTTCATTAATAGGGATATTAGTGTAAATATATACTTCATCAAAACATACAAGAATATCACCAGGGTCAAGCCCAATACCCTTTAACTCCTTGACAAAAGAAGAAGATCCCTTAACAAAGGAATGTATGAGGCCAAAAAGGGGTTTAAGCTTTGAAGCTAAATACTTAGCAAGAAGATAAATTAGCCCACAATAGGTCTTAAAAAAATTTAGTTACTCCTTTGACCTTTTTCTGGATCTTGTCCCCCATTTTCCTAACCTTATTGCATTATTAAAAGAAAAATGTTTGATGCCATTATTATAATAATTATATTTTATCCCAATAATAAATTTTTGATTCCAATAAAATAATAATCTTTCTTACTAAATTGATATTAATATTTCACTTATAACTAATTAATAATACTATCATTTTCCTGTTACCAATGATATTTTTTCCTTTTTACCATTTTAAACTAAATTAAGTAATTTATTCCTTTTATGACCTCAGCAACACCCTTTATTTAGAATTCAATTCTAACATTCTTACTATTTAATATTTTGTGTCCCTATCTCTCATTATTAATTATGATTTCAATGTTCTCTTCATTTACCCTACCCTAACAACTATATTCCAACTCCTTCCTCTATTTATCTTGGTCTAGCACTCTTTGCATCATAAGATAAGCTTTATGTTCCTAAATATAGGTGAAGTGTTCACTTGAAACGTTGGGAATATCAACAAAATCAACACCCAATATACTTGAAGTTTTTATCGATATCAATTTACTGACTATGGAAACTTTCATTCTAAAATTCGTTTTTTTTAAAGAATGACATTAAAAACTAATCTTTTGTGCAATAAACATGAAAAAACACCCCGAAATCAATAAGTGTTGATGCTACATCAACATTTTCTTTTTCTTTTTATTTTTTGTGTTAAAATTCCAACAAATTTTAGCAATGGCATTGAGAATAAAATATTGTTACTTTTAAAAACCTTAAAATTCCAATAGATTTTGATGATAGCGTGAAAGATGAAATATCACAAAAATAAATAAATAAATAAATAAATAAAAAATAAAAAAATAAAAAAATAAAAAATAAAAAAATTACAACAATTTTCCTCCATGGAATTAAATATAAATATCATGACTCTAAAAAACCTTAAAATTTCAACATATTTTGAGACTAAATATTATGACATAAAAAACTCTTCAAAATGAATACGTAAACCAAAGAATCATTATACCAAATGCTAGAAAAAAACTTAGTTTATGGCAACTTGATACATTGTAACAAAAACTTAAAAATCAACTATCAAATTGACACACAATGGGGGAGACTTAACTCATTACAATGAAAACTTAAAAATCTACCATCAAATTGACACACAATGCAAACTTTACTCACTGTAACAAAAACTTAAAATTCAACTATTAGATTGAAAAATAGTGGGGACATGTTGCTACTCGAGCATTGACACAACCTTTACAACAAAAATAAATAAATATATTATATATATATATATATATATATATATATATATTATATATAATATATATATATATATATATATATATATTATATATTAAAAATCAAATTTAAAAAGTTTAAATTTTTTTTCAAATGGCTAAAAATAAAAATAAAATAAAAAAATTTAATGCTAAAAATATTGTATATTAAAAAAAAAACTATGTAAAAAATAATGATAGAGCCAAAATCTTTTGAATAAAATAATTAAAAAATATCTATATCTATATCTATATCTGTATTTTTTTTATTCTATATCTATATCATATCTATATTTTATCTTATATCTGTTTATATTATATATATATATATATATATATATATATGATTTGGTAGCCACCATCCAACACGGCTCCTAGGTGCACCTTGCCAACCACCCTTGTTGTCGTGATGGGCACTTGTGGATGGGATCAATTTATGTGAAATCAACCTCTAGCTTGCCACTGTCGACCTTAGGTTAGGGGGCTCCTAGGGCAAGGCAGGGGGCCCCTAATTTTTTTTTTTTTTAATTATATATAGTATTTTTAATTATTTTTAATAAATTTTCAATATTTTATTTTATTTCATATTTTTTAATGTTATGTTTATTTTTTTCAAATTTGTTCATATTTGTTTTTTTCATTTTTTTTATTAATTTATTTTTAATAACATTTAATTTTATTTTATGTTTTTTATATTTTTTAATTTTTTGTTTGATTTTGTTTTTTATAATTTTTTTTTAATAATTATTGACTTTAAATAATTTATAATGTTTTAATTTTTTATAATGATGAAAGGGCTTTCTTGGCAGTAGTTGTCCTTTGACCTGGGTCTTCGTATTGCACATGGGCTTGATGACTCTCTTTTTCCATGGGGCATCAAATATATGCTGATGGGGTGTATTGTTAAGTCACTCCGTGATGTGAAGGTTACCAGTTTGAAACTCAATGGGAAAAATTCCAGCCTTGTTAAGGGTTGTTGTGGCCCAGGCCAGGCGCGATCCCTGGGTGAGTTTGACAGCTTAGATGCCCCTAGGTTGTAGTTTCTCAAGCCACAAGTCAAGCCTGATGTAATCTTTGGAGGACTTTGACCACCTGACAAACAAACAAAAATGTTTTAATTTTTTATTTTGTTTTGGGGATAATTATTTTTGTTTTTTTATTTTTTTTCAAATTTTTGTTTTAAATGTGTTTTTATTTTTCCTTTTAAATTTTGTTTTATATTATTATTTTTGTTGTTGATGATGATGATTAACATCCACTAAAACCGATATGGTCTTCAAACCTTAAGAAAATAATATATTAATGGAGGTTTTTTAATATTTTATTTCTATGATAAAAAAAGACGGGAGAGAGCATTTTGAGATCATTGTAGTTTTGTTGACTTAACAAGTCAAGAAGGTTGGTAGTGTGGAAAATGATTTGAAAAGGAGAGCGGATGTGAATAAGGGCCAAACAATCCAAGAGAGAGTGCTTTTCATCTTTGACTCTCTTAGTATTGCGAAGGAGGCAAATTCTTTCATCCCAGGGTGTTTTGGGAATAGACCAATGCCCAATTTCACTTTGAAGCTCATGAGGACTCATTATTTTTGTTTGTCTTTTATTTTTATTTCTTATTTTGTCTCTCTTTTTTGTGTGTGAAAGTTGTAAGTTTATTTTTTTTAAAACAACTTCTGTTTTTTAATTATATCTATATGCAAAATGTGTAATTTTTTGTAAGTGTTTAAAATTATTATTTTTTTTAGTCACAATTATTTTATGTGTATTGAAGTATTAATTAATGATACATAAATATATAAAAAATCCTAACTTCAAATTATTATTTTTTAACTTTGCAAAAAAAAAAAAAAATTCATTACAAAAAAAAACTACAAAGAAAAAAAACCAAACTTGAAAACTCCTTAAAAAACAAACATCTCAAGAAGAAAACGTCGAAAAATCGAAAAATGGTTAAATAACCAACATTAAAAAAGAATTGCATACTTAAGACATAAGGAAATTTAAAGTTTCAAAAATATGCCACTTGAAAAAAAGAAAAAAAAAGAAAAGGAGAGGTCGATGTTGCAACAACGCTTTTCAAAATCAACATAAAAATCGCCAACATTTTAAAGTGTTTATCCATATTTAATACATAAGACAATTTAAAGTGTCAAAAATAATCCCCAAAAAAGGGGTTGATGTTGCATCAATACTTTTCAAAATCGACATGAAAATCACTAACATTAAAAAAAGAATGTCCATACTTAATACATAAGAAAATTTAAAATGTCAAAAATATGCTCCAAAAAAAAGGTTGATGTTGCATCAAATCTTTTCAAAATCGGTATGAAATTCATGATTTTTTGTGACCTAAAAAGACGAGAACTCGGTACGGTTCTCGTTAAGTTGGTAACTTTGTTATCTCACAATGACATCAAGATGAACAAAATCCCAAATGGCATAAATCCAAGTAGGTTTTGCATCAATACCAACCAACTAGAAGTCAATCTTTTGATCACTGATAATAGACATAGATGTTTCAAAAAACACAAGTTAACAATCCGTTATAGTGGATACAGGCTCACTCTCAGTAATCACGTATAATGGAAAATCATTTGAAAAATGGTTGTTCACCATCTCATCATCCCTTGACAAAGAAATACCTCTAAGATGACCTTGCAAGCAAGTTGAATCTAACAGAGAACTAGGAGCATCAACAATCAACAAATAAATTGAAGGAGCTAATGGAGATTCTTGTCTAATATAACTGTGGAGGTGGATGCAGGGGGGAAAGCATTATTCACTAAGACAAAGGTTATTATGTGTGTGAATAGAGTACTAATCATGCTAACACTATATATATATGTGTGTGTGTGTGTGTGTGAGGGTTATCTCGGGTGGTTTGGTGGAATGGTTGTTTATCTTCCTCACCCAAATTCAAATCCTCACTAGTGATATGATGAGATATAATGCCTTGATATATATTGTTGTAATAGCTTTGTTCACGTAAATATTTTTGCATTTTCTTCAAGCCTTGTGAAAATATTTGTTAAATTTTCGTGGGGTTATATTGATCTTTTCTTTAGATAATTCATTTCATCATTTACATATTGAACTCACCCTATAACATCATAACCTTATTCAGATTTACCACATTATTCGGCAATATATGCAATTATACAGAAAGAATAATATCATCATCAATGTAGCACAACATAAAGGAACAATAGAATAAAAACATTCACACATAGAGACAACAGGATTGGTCGAAGACCAAGGAAACACTTACTACGGGGAAAACCCTTTCAAATTCTTCTTCTTATTAGATTTTCATGGAATGATTAAGAAAAAGAGAATACAATGATCAATATCTTCAAACATAATCCTATCCAAAAAAATCAACTAAACAACATCCATGAGATGAACCAAACAATGATAATAATCAAAACCCTGATTCTGAAGCATGAGGTCAATTGTCAATGTCTGCAGTCAACTGTTGAACTTTGTGGTGAATTGGCAAAATCTATAGGCAAACGAAAACATCATACCCTAATTTCCAACCACATGTAGAGAGTGATGTGCGTGTGGCTAAAACCCTCCAATTGCATGCATGAGCATATGTGTCTACGGTTGCGACCAAAGTTTTCCTGAAGCATGTCTATGGCTGGAAACCAAAACCCTAAACACACGTGTGAGCTTTGGACCCTACAATCTTGGACCTGTACGAACCAATCTATGTAACCCAACCTTAGACCTATGTTATCCAAACCCAAAGAAAGAATAATGATCATAATGATGATATCCAAATAAGGGTCACTTAACTTGTATTTATAGACATCCATGGGTGTCTAGTTTCTCTTTTGGGCCAACCTAACATTTTGTGCACACGTATGATTTTCCTCAAAAATGCAGTTTCCCTTGTCCAAATTGAGTGCTTCAATAGTCAATATTGGTTCTCTCTAAAAGGAGAATCTAGTCCCATGATTGGAACTTTTCATTTAGTTGCCAGATTAACACTCCTTCTCAACTAGGGAGAAATTCCAACTGCATCATGTAATCATCGCAATTATCCTATCTTCAAATCATGTCCAATATCAAGTATCTCGTCATCAAATGTTGGTGTTGCTCATTTTGGCTCATCTCTATTTATCCTTGCTTATCACTTGATTGTATTTTCTCTATTTTGAACATTCTCAAATTCTAAAGAAGAAGAATTTGACATTGGAGAGGGTCAAATATACCACCTTGTATTCATTGGGGAGCCACTGCTACCACCCAAAATCATCTTCCAGGCTGCCAGCAGGGACCTCAATGCTACAACCCAGGAAACATTAGAGGGCTTAACATTGGGGAGCACACCTCAACCTGAAACCACAACTGGGAGCTTAGTTTCAACCCAAAATCCAATGAAAATGAGGAAGGTCCTATGGGACACTCTCACCTCATGTCTATGACAATGGGGAAGGGCCTATGGGACACTCTCACCCCAATTCATCTCATCAAGCAATAGGTGAGATACAACTTACCGAGCAAGGATAACAACTATTCCATTATGCAATCAATGGGTGAGATACCACTTGCTATATGAGGTAAATATAACAACCATCCTATTGCTTGTTGATCTTCCCAACAATGACCCTTAAGAGTCATGTGTTATAAAACCTTGCATCATAAGCTTGGGTGAGATAATTGACTTACCAAAGGTAAGGATCAAAAACCCCCAAGTCCTCTTAACCCATTGGCCTAATGGGGAGTGAAAATCCCAATAAGCCTAGCTTGTGGGTATGATGCAAACTGGGGTATACTCTAATAGACCGAGATAGGGGAGAAACATCTTCCACCCTATGGGTGACAGATAGGGATGATACCCTATTTTTCAAATATCTGTCAACCCTAGGAGCCCTACATCTTAATTCCTCACCCTGGGAGTTTAGTCAGGGCGGAAGATTTGTCTTAGTATCCTCGATCAATCCTATTCTCTGTATATCAGAAACATATCAACATGCTCATATTTGATAGTTGCTTAAACTTCATATTGTAGCAGTCCTCTATCTTCCTGTTCATGCAGATCATCAAATTAAATATTATATTAGAATAAATACATTTCACAAAAGGACACCTTATTCATCCTCCCTCTCATGGAGGATCAACCGCAAGCCTAATATTGTCTTATATAGCAACATTGTCTTAACATATGAAGATATCGCCATCCCAACAATATACAAGATTTTCTAACAATCATATCCCACTCTTTATTGTTGCAATGTATCACTGCCGTATCCAGAACTTTCCCAAACAACTCTCCAAAGAGATTCCTCAACTAAACTTCCCCACAACTATCCATGCTAGCAAAAATGTACTCAACTTCAGTCGTGCTTAAAGTTATAGACTTTTATTTCTTGCTTATCAAAATGTCATGGAAAATTCCAAGCTAAAATGGTACCCATATGTGTTATTTTTTTCATCATCCATGCATCCATGCAGTCGTACATCTTCTATAAAATATTTTAGACCAATATTGATCGTCCCATGTGAATATCTCAAAAAATTCTTATTGGCAACCCAATGTGTATGAAGAAAATTAATAATGAATTGACTCAGGTCGTTCTCTGCAAAACATTTATCTAGATGGATGTTACAATGAACATCAATGCTTCAGTCAACTGTCCGTTTCCAATTTAGGTCCAAAAATAACTCTGCATAACTTCTTATAATTCAATTCCATCGGGGTTCCAAGGATTCACATTCCCACTTTCCAAAATTTCTTTAATAGATTCACGATATATTTCATTTTTCTAAACTTCATCATGAAATTTTCTTCATTTCAAGATTCAAATGCCATATCCCTCTTCCTTTGATCATCAGAGGTTCTCTATTTGTCAAGAATAGAATGCCAACATATAAAACCAAAATCAAGGGCATACCTTTGACAACTTTGAAATAGAGGTTTGGATCGGTACATCTTTCAAGGTTTACTAGGTAACTACCAATGCGAACATACTAGGCTCAGGGATCTTTCTTCATACAGTTCTTTTCGCAAACATATACCTTGAATAAACCAATATGCTCAACCTTAAACAAATCAATACCGTGTAATCAAATCAGTCAAGTCTACTTGTCATACCTAAACAAATATTAAAGCTATGAAAGTTCTTATCAGTATCACTGCTAGACCTTTTAATCCAAGTCCCCAAGTAGAGCTCACATCCAAGTACCAGGTTATAACCTTATCTATTTGACCTGTCAACAATTTTTATCTACTATACCAAGCCAGACTTCATCAAGTCATCCATATGATCATAATCTATGTCCCTAGATGTGAATGCTTACACCAAGAATAAGTCATATAAGTTATCCATTCATAGTGAGATCACTACATACTGAATCATAATTGTTTACTCTTTAATTAATTATGCAATATAGAATCAATTATTTCTATGTAGCATTGTTATTTCACATCAAGGCAAATTACCATTAGTAAGAGCCAAATATAATTAAAATCCTAATTCATTATCACTGTGAATTCAATCAATCCTTACGACAAAACATATTTATGAATTGTTATCATGTCAAAATTCCAATATTTCTCACCTATGATTAAACCAATAAACCAAATCTTGTCAAAACCTTGCAACTGTTATCAAATACTTACATATATTAACTTCAATGATCGAATCAAAATAACATACAGAAATGAAAATTCCAGTCCCTTGCAAACACACGTTTAGTCAACACATTCACATTCTCTATAATAAGTCAAACATTCAAAATTCCCTACTCATAGGAATTTCTATTATCTGCTCCATATCTGTAGGACTGTCATACTCTTGGTGCGCTCCTATTGTTGTGCATAAGGCTTCAAGTTTTGTGTCCTATGGGCACAACCACACCCATATGCCTTCTTTTGTGTGATTGGGAGACTTTCAACCACACCCTTAAACCTTCTTCCATAAGGTTGGGGCTTAGACTAGCGGAACCATTCTCTGCTAAAATCAGAACCTGCTTGAACTTTTTTTCACAACACTAGATGTTTATTCATATGCGTGAAAATGTGAAGCTAGGTTACACTTTTGTGAGAATTTCCCACGAAAAATTCAAAATCTTATTTTTCAGCCGAACTAAAATTTTTTTTGGCTGAACTATTTAAAATTGTTGAATTAAGGCTTCTGTGATCCATGTCAAGTTTTTAGAGACTTTGGCGGAAATTACATAATAATACATTTTTCGACGCGTTTCAAACCAACAAGTGTGGTTCATCATCGGGACAAGTTGAGGAACCAGATCATGGCAGCAGTTTAAATAGGGAGAGCAACTCATCCAATGGATATAATTGACTAGGAAACGAATATATTTGACTTGGAAAAAACTATATTTGACCGGGAAACTATACTGGACCGAGGGATAGGGATAGGGCCATTAAAAAAAAAAAATTGTTATGTTAACTTTATTACTAAATAGGAATAAATTTAACTGTTTTTATTAAATGAGTATAAACTAATAATAGATTCATTATTATTATTAATATAATATAAAATTAATATTATCTAGTTAGTTAGATATTAAATCAAATGACCTTTACTAGTTAAATTCATTTTTAATTTCTTATTCATTTATATTAGTAAGTTTTTTTTTTTGGTAGGTAAGCACCTACAGGGGATTTGAACCAGTGACCTATCGCAAGGAGTGCCTTAACAGTGCACCCATTCACCATCAATCCAAAGCCTCATGGGCTATTAATAAGTTTCTTTATTAAGGAGAAACTTATTAATATAAATGAATAAGAAATTAAAAATGAATTTAACTAATAAAGGTCCTTTGATTTAATATCTAACTAATTAAATAATATTAATTTATATTATTTTAATAATAATAATGAATCTATTATTAGTTTACATTCATTTAATATAAACAGTTAAATTTATTCCTATTTAGTAGTAAAGTTAACATAACATATTTTTTTTTTTGAATGGCCCTATCCCTATCCCTCAGTCTAGTAGAATTTCCCAGTCAAATATAGTTGTTTCCTAGTCAAATATATCTGTTTTGATGCAAGAGCATCCGAATGAAGAGGCGACAACTGGGAAATATATTTGTTTCTGTTTTATTTTGTTTCATTTAAAATTAAGGCTGACTCAGCCATTGTTAGTTCCTAAATTAGGCAAACAGATTAAATTAGGATTAGTTCATAACTGTTCGAAGAAACTGTTGGGCAACCGAAAAATAACTGAGGAACAATTCCTCAACTGTAAAAGAAATTGATAACAATGTATTGAAAAGAAAGGAGAGAGAAAGAGGGAGGGGTTCTTTTTTTTAGCCAGATTAGAATGTGTTTGTAAGCCTATGAGCAAAGTGTAAAAGAGGCCACTGATATTAGAAGAGAAGGCCAGAGAGAGAGAGAGACAAAGTCCAATATGTAACCCTTTGTTTATTTGTTATATGCGAAGATTAATTCAAATCAGTATAAATGTGTGTTTCGAGTGATTGAATGTTAACTTTAATGTGAGTTAGGGTTTTTGTACAATACATACATATGTGCAAGCAAATTCGGCGAACACAAAGAGGAGAGCGAATACACAGAGAGGAAAGAGTGAAAACGAGGCAGAGGATTATGATGGATTGTTGAATCCATTAGAAGGAAGAACCAAAGAAATGCTTGAAGCATTCGTGATTAAATAATCACAGAGTTTAAGCTTAGGAGAGAAGAATTTCACAGCGGAATAGTGAAAGGAAGAACCTTCGAAGAAATCCCAAAACCACAAAAGAACTGAAGAAATGGTGAAAAAAAACTCAAGTTAAGAGAAGGGCGAAAGAATAAATTATCGTTGGACTGTAGCCGTTGGATCTTTATGATCAATGGCTAGGATTAATTTGCATATGCAAAATCCTTTTGAAGTTATCGAAACCGGGATTTGGGCAGTTGTGATGAGCGATTGCCGATTGATCGAGGATCATTGGATCGAAATCAGATCAATGGTCACGATCTAATCGCAAATTGGAAGTTGGAGGTGCTAAGGGACAACAGTCGTAGAATTGCGATGTTGCGAGGGCTGATATGTCGATCGCCAATGAAGCGTTGATCGGGATCGGAGGAGAGTAATGCGACATGCGAAGTTAAGTGGACCCGATAAGGAATAGGCATCGTTGTATTATCGTTTGGAATCCTACGTTATCGCATATCAGAGGAAGAGTTATGTGTTGTGTGACCACGGCCAACCCTGATTACGATTAGCGATAAATGGGAGCCCTCGAGAAATGTGCAAAGACTATGGAAAAAGTGGGAAAAGGTGTGTTACACATGTTATATGTGTATTTCCTCTATAAAGGTTTTATAATAATTTTAGTGTCGATTTGAAGGATTTATGTGGTAAGTCTAAGATAACCAAGGTTAAATAGGAGTGGTTATATATATATAGATATATATATATATCTCTGTGTGTGTGTGGGGGGGATTAAGGACTTAAAGGGTTATAAAGGCTATAGAGCTCCGACAGGAAGAAATGATGGAGGGAAAGACTGGGTTACTGAATTGAATCATTCCGTAGAGGCTGGTTAAAGGGGTCGTAGCCATTAAGGTTTGAAGATTGGTGCATGTAGGTATTTGACGGCATCATTTTGGTATCAGAGTAGGTTTTCCTTCTCTTCATAAAGATGGAGGTAGGAAGAAGGGGTCGAGGAAGAGTCGGCAGAAGAGTAGCAGATGAAGAGTTACGAGAAGAGATTAGAAATTTAACTGCACGTTTGGCAGCAGTGGAAGCAGGAAGGCATAGAGATCCGAAAGGCAGGGATGATAGTGAGGAGGAAAACATAGCCATGACAGATGGGTCAGATGATGAAGGACCTTAAATTAAGCTATTGAGGTTAGTTTTATTGGCTAGCAGCAAGCCAAGACTGGAGCTCTCTAATTATGATGGTAGTTTGTCCACAGAGGACTTGTTAGACCGGATAAGTGAATTAGATAAATATTTTGAATATGAAGAAATCACCGAAGACAAGAGGGTCAGGTTTGTTGTCACCAAATTGAAGGGACATGCAGCATTATGGTGGGACAATGTACAGGCAGAAGGGAGGAGATTAAACAAACCATTGATTAAAAAATGGGACAGGATGGTTGCCAGAATGAAGAGCAAGTTTCCGCCTAAAGATTATCATGTTGCCCTTTATAGACAGGTATAAAACCTAAAGCAGAGAATGATGACTGTGAAGGAATATACTAAAGAATTTTATAAAATTAACTTATGAGATGGTTATGTAGAAGATACCCCTGATAAAACAAAGGGGTTTGTAAATGGTCTATGGATGGAGATCCTAGATGAAATTAACATTCTTTCCCCTGAGACCATGGAGGAAGCTTATCAAAGTGCTTTGAAGGTGGAGGAAAAGATTGCTAGGAAACAGAATGCCAGAAGAGGACGTGGTTTTGGTAGAGGTCGAGGACATACCTTTGGCGGAGGTAGGACTACCAACAACAATGAATAAGGTATTAGTTTGAAGACTTCGGGATAGAGTGAAAGGGAAGGTAACACCAAAGGAGGAAGGCCATACCAACGAGGAAGAGGTAATGGAAGAGGCAGATGAAATGCCTATCAATATTACAAGCATCACAAGTGGGGACACAACTCGTTTGAATGTCCTGAAAATGATCAAATTGGGCAGAGAGGAGCATATGTTGCTCAACCGGATGAAGTGGAGGCACCACCACAGGAGGTGGAAAATATGCCAGAAACCAGGGAAGCCTTGGTGTTGAACAAGGTATTATTAAAACCAACTAAGGAAGTAGTTGATCAGACACAGAGGAAAGCTTTGTTTCGGACTGTATGTAAGGCACATGGAAAATGTTGTAAATTGATTGTTGATAGTAGGAGCACTAATAATTTGGTAGCTACGGAGATGGTGGAGAAAATGGGTTTGAAGAGAGCAAAACATCCAACTCCATACAGGGTGTCGTGGTTGCAGAAGGGACACCAATTGTTAGTTGATGAACAATGCGAGGTAGATTTTCAGATAGGAAAGTACAAGGATAAGGTGACTTGCAACATAATGCCAATGGACGTGTGCCATATTCTGCTGGGCAGACCATGACAGTACGATAGAAAGGTAATCCATGACGTAGTGCAAAATTGTTACAGATATGTCAAAGATGGGATTAAGCATACCTTGGTACCCATGAAAGAAGAGGAGACAACAGAAACAAGTGGAACGAAAGCATTGTTGCTAGGAGGAAAGGAGATTCTGTGATGGATAGAGGAGAGTGAATTCGGTTATGCAGTTGTGAGAAGACCAAGGGCAGTTTTAGTACACACCAACCTTGCTGATTTACCTGTGGAAATACAGAACATGCTACAAGAATTTAGTGATATTGTGGTAGATGATCTCGGACAAATTACCACCAAAGAGGAGCATTAGTCATCATATTGATTTTATTCCAGGAGCCAATTTGCCAAACAAGGCTGCCTACAGAATGAGTCCAAAGAATAATGAAGAAATTCAGAAGCAGGTGCACGAATTGTTGGACAAAGGACTGATACAGGAGAGTTTCAGCCCTTGTGCAGTGCGAACTGTTTTAGCTCCCAAGAAAGGAGGTGAGTGGAGAATGTGCATGGATTCCTGGGCCATTAACAAGATTACTATCAGGTACATATTTCCATTACCTCGGATGGATGATATGATGAATTGTTTGAGTGGAGTAGCATATTTTTCGAAGATAGACATGAAAAGAAGCTACCACCAAATTAGAATTCAAGAAGGTGATGAGTGGAAGACAACTTTCAACACTAATGAAGGCTTGTACGAATGGCTGGTTATGCCATTTGGGTTAAGCAATTCCCCTAACATGTTCATGTGGTTGATGAATGAGATGTAGAAGGAATTCATTAGTAAATTTGTGATTGTGTATCTGGATGATATACTTATATTCAACAAGACGACGGAAGAACATTTTTGACACATGAGGTATGTATTGGAAAAATTGAAACAGAATAAATTACTGATAAATTTGAAGAAATGTTCTTTTTCCAAAAAAGAGTTAATTTATTTGGGGTTTGTGATTTCTCAGAATGAACTAAAAATGGATCCGAAAAAGGTTGTAGCCATAGTTATCTGGCCATCTCCCAAATTTTTTTTTGAGGTACAGAGCTTTCATGGATTGGCGAGTTTTATTGGAAATTTATTAAAAAATTCAGTGGGATTTGTGCACCTATGCTGGACACCATTAAGAAAACAAATCAGCCTTTCCATTGGACAGAAGTGGCAGAAAAGAGTTTTCAGCTACTCAAAAGGAAAATACCAAAAAACCGATTTTGAGATTACCAGAATTTAACAAAATTTTCCAAGTTTGTTGTGATGCTATTCGGATAGCCATTGGTGTAGTACTTAGCCAAGAGGACAAGCCAATAGCCTATTTAAGTGAGAAATTGAATGAAAGTAGGCAAAAATACATGTCCTATGACAAGGAATTTTATGCGGTGGTTCAAGAACTAAAGCATTGGAAACATTATCTATTGGCCAATGAATTTGTCTTACTTTCAGACAATTTTGCGTTGCATTATAAGTTGAACCATAAACATGCGAAGTGGTTGGAGTACTTGCAGAGTTTCACGTTTGTTTTGAAACACATCAACAGTCAAGCCAACAAAGTGGTAGATGCGTTAAGCAGGAGGAATTTGATCCTATAGGAGAGTATAATACAAGTATTAGGATTTGAACATCTTAAGGACTTGTATGAGACAAATGCAGATTTTAAGGAAGCTTATGAAGATTGCCAAAATCCATTGTTGAGGGATAACAGTCCATGACTAGACTATAATATGCAGGAAGGATTGTTGTTCAAAGGAGGGCAGTTGTGTATTCCGAAATGTTCTATGAGAGAGAACTTAACCCAGGAAAAGCATAATGGAGGTTTAGTCGGACATTTTGGCATAGACAAGACCTTGGATCAATTGAGCCACTTTTACTATTGGCCGAAGATGCGCAAAAATGTACAAAGGTTTGTGACTAGATGCAAAGTGTGTCAACTTGCAAAGGGACACAGCCAAAACACAGGGTTGTATACACCCTTACCCATTCCGAACAGACCATGGGACTCAGTCAGTTTAGACTTTGTCTTAGGTCTACCAAAGAGCCAACAGGAATTCGATTCCATCATGGTGGTGGTGGATCATTTCAACAAAATGGCACATTTCATTCCATGTAGGAAAATCAGTGACACCGCACATATAGCACATTTGTTCTTTACCGAGATAGTCAGATTACATGGCTTGCCAAAGTCTATTGTTTTCGACTGAGATGTTAAGTTTACAAGACCTTTTTGGCAAACCTTGTGGAAGAAATTAGACAGCAAATTAAACTTCAGTTCAGCTTATCATCCACAGACCGATGGTTAAATCGAAGTGGTGAACTGAAGTCTGGGAAATTTATTGAGGAGTTAGGTTGGAGAAAATTCTCGACAGTGGGATAGTGTGCTTGCACCAGTGGAATTTTCTTATAACAATTTGCCCAACTGAAGCACGAGTAGTAGTCCTTTCCAGATACTATATGGAATTCACCCACGTGGAGTACATGAGTTACGGGATTTGGGATAGTTGGAACGTAGGAGTGTTGATGGTGAATATTTCACAAAGGCAATCAACGATCTTCATGAATAGGTAAAATTAAAATTAGAGAACAATAGCCAAAGATACAAGCATAAGGTAGATATGGAAAGGCGGGAAGTACAATTCAACGTAGGAGACCTAGTATTAGCACACCTATGCAAAGAGAGGTTTCCTAAAGGTGAGTACAACAAGTTGAAATGGAAAAAGGTTGGGCCTTGCAGGATTCTTTGAAAATTTTGTGTTAATGCTTACAAATTGCAGTTACCCCTAGGTATTGGAATTTCACCCATTTCAATGTAGCACACCTATACCCCTACATTGCAGTAGAGGATGAAGACAATTCGTAAAGATGAACATGGGACACCCAGAAAGAGAATGATTCGTGGATTAAACAAATTCCCCCAGCAAAGCCTCTAGAGATCAAACGGATCCTAGAGACCCAGGTGGCCAGACGGAATCGAAGGAAGGAATATTTGTAGTACCTAGTTAAGTGGAAGGGTCACCCTATTGAAGATAGCTCTTGGTTAGATGCTCACCAGATTCAAAGCATCAGGTACTCTATTGAAGAGCTCATGGACAGGAGCCATGAATTTAATTTACCCCGGGAGCCTGATCTAGGAGCATCCGAATGAAGAGGCGACAATTGGGAAATATTTTTGTTTCTATTTTATTTTGTTTCATTTAAAATTAAGGCTGACTCAACCATTGTTAGTTCCTAAATTAGGAAAACAGATTAAGTTAGGATTAGTTCAGAACTGTTTGAAGAAATTATTGGGCAACCGAAAAATAACTGAGGTACAATTCCTCAACTGTAAAAGAAATTGCTAACAATGTATTGAAAAGAAAGGAGAGAGAGAGAGGGAGGGGTTTTTCTTTTCTTAGCCAGATTAGAATTTGTTTGTACGCCTATGAGCAGAGTGTAAAAGAGGCCACTGATATTAGAAGAGCAGGCCAAAGAGAGAGAGAGAGAGACAGAGACCAATATGTAACCCTTTGTTTATTTTTTATATGCGGAGATTCATTCAAATCAGTATAAATGTGTGTTTCGAGTGATTGAATGTTAAATTTAATGTGAGTTAGGGTTTCCGTACAATACATATATATGTGCAGGCGAATTCGACGAACACAAAGAGGAGAGTGAATACAAAGAGTGGAAAGAGTGAAAATGATGTAGAGGATCATGATGGATTGTTGAATCCATTTGAAGGAAGAACCAAAGAAATTCTTGAAGCATTCGTGATTAAAGAATCACAGAGTTTAAGCTCAGGAGAGAAGAATTGCATAGCGGAATAGCGAAAGGAAGAACCTTTGAAGAAATCCAAAAACCACAAAGGAACTGAAGAAATGGCGAAAAAAAAATCAAGTGAAGAGAAGGGCGAAAGAACGAAGTATCGTTGGACCGTAGCCGTTGGATATTTATTATCAACAGCTAGGATTAAATTGCATCGACAGAATCCTTTTGAAGTTATCGAAACTGGGCTTTGGGAAATTGCAATGACTGATCGCCGATTGATCGAGGACCTTTGGATTGGAACTAGATCAATGGTCGCAATCTAATCACAAATCGGAAGTCAGAGGTGTCAAGGAACAACAGTCGTAGAATTGCAATGTTGTGACGGCCGATACACTGATCACCCATGAAGTGCTGATCGGGTTTGGAGGAGAGTAATGCAACATGTGAAGTTAAGTGGACCCGATAAGGAATAGGCATCGTTGTATAGCATTTGGAATCCAACATTATCACATATCAAAGGAGAAGGAGTTATGTGTTGTGTGACCGTGACGAACCTTGATTGAGATTAACGATAAAGGGGAGCCCTCGAGAAATGTGCAAAGACTATGGAAAAAGCGGGAAAAGGTGTGTTACACATGTTTTATGCATATTTCATTTATAAAGGTTTTATAATAATTTTAGCGCCGATTTGAAGGATTTATGTGGTAAGTACAAGATAACAAAGGTTAAAGAGGAGTGGTTATATATATATGCAGGATTAAGGACTTAAAGGGTTATAAAGGGCTATAGAGTTCCAATAGGAAGAAATGGTGAAGGGAAAGACTGGGTTACTAAATTGAATCATTCCGTAGAGGCTGGTTAAAGGGATCATAGCCATTAAGGTTTGAAGATTGGTGCATGTAGGTATTTGACAACATCACGTTTCCTGGTCAATTATAGTCATTGGATGATCTGCTCTCCCTATTTAAATTTCTGCCACGATATGGTTTCTCAACTTGTCCTGATGATGAACCACACTTGTTGGTACGAAACGCATTGAAAAATGTATTATTATGTGATTTCCGCCAAAGAATCTCCTCAAAAAAATATTTAAAATTGTTCAGTTGAACCCTTATTCAAAAGTTCAGTCGAAAAAATTACCGTTTAGATTAATGCCAATTGTTAAACGAATTTTTTTTCAAAGGGGAAAAAGTCGACAATAAGCATTTTTAGCTGAAAAACATATTCATCCGAATATTTTTTTTGGAAAATTGTTTTTAGCTGAAAAACATTTATATATATGATGGCTAGCATGTCGTTGCAAAATTTTCTATAGTTTTTGGTTCGTTGTTGGTTTTTGTGGGTTGGTTGTTTTTGTTCATTGTGAGGTGCGGTTGGCCTGTTGGTGCATGATTTTCTCTGTAAGTCCTTGTTCGTTAATCGATTTGCAAGTAGTCCCACCTGTGTTCTAGATCAACTTATGTCCCCGTTAGTCCCTGTTTGTAATTCTCTCCTTTCAGTGCACGATTTTTCCCCGATTTAAACAAATTACTACTTTTAATCTGGAAAATATTGCAATTTATTGAGTTCAAACACTAAACATTATTTGTATTATTTTTTTTGTGCTCAGTGAGACATATATTTTGATTTATTAAACTTTTGTTATCACTTCCTAAATTAGTATTTTTTGAAGTTACTGGAAATTTTATAAAAGGTGAAATTATAGGAAAATGCATTTATTTCACTAAACCGAGAGTGCCATTTGTTTCGCTAAACTAGAAGTGCCATTTTTTGAATTGAACTGGGATTGCCATTTGTTTCACTAAACCAAGAGTGCCATTTGTTTCATTGAACCAAGAGTTCCATTTGTTGAACTAGATCGAGAGTTCCATTTGTTTCACTGAACTGGGAGTTCCATTTGTTGAACTGAATAAGGAGTTCCATTTGTTTCATTGAACTGAGAGTGCCATTTCTTGAACTGAACCAAGGGTTCCATTTGTTGAATTGAATTGCGAGTGCCATTTGTTTCATTGAACTAGGAGTGCCATTTATTTCATTGGACTGGGAGTGCCATTTTTTTCACTAAACATACCTTAATTTTTAGCTTGAACCTGACATTTGAAAAGGGGCCCAAAAGCACGATTTGCAATAATATCCACATCATGAACAACTTACTAAGGTGAACTATATGTAGAATTCCTTCTGTTGTTGTGCCTTCAACTATTTTTTCTCTTTTGGCTACCTCTATAGTGTACATGCTTGAATGTGTCATAGTTTCCTGCATATGATACAACTTGCTAAGAGACCATGTTCCATTAGCATATAGGTTACACTAGCTTAACTTCATATCCTTAGTCATTCCACTATGTTTATGTGAGAACCATTTTCTGTATATGACATAGTGATAGTTATACCTAGTGTATTATCCTAATCAATAGTACATAAAGATGGAAACAATGAATCTATCATATCAGTTATGCAATGAATACTAGATTATACTGGTATAGAGTTAACCAATCTTGAAGATGCTAAGGTAAGAGAACATGAATGGTTATAATAGGCCATAGCTTGTGATTATGTCTTGCTTATACTGGTTACAACACTTGATTACATATAAAACTAAGAAATGTTATGTTGAAACAAAGGCAATGATTCTCAATAAAACATTGATTCATTATCTATGAAGTTGCTTATATGATTGTATTCATCACATTCAAACATTACTGGATTACGATTATGTTCATAGCTCATGTTAATCATGTAAGCTTAATATGGAGATATAGTAAGCTCAAATAATGATAAAAACATATAAAAAACACATTAGTTTAGCTATGTATTACTCTTGGTTATTACTATGGATTCAATATTATCTATATTATGCTTATACTTATCCTTGTTACACATAATAGAAAAAGAACAAAGCTTCTTATATGAGTAATAACCTTGTATTATGTCTATATAATAGAAGCATGGAGTAGAGTACCATAAGCTGAATGTCAAGGTCGTTGTTGTATGTGTATTAGTACTGAGTGAGAACCAATCACATGAATATGAACATGTATAAGAAGTGTGTACTCGTAAAATATGAGTACAACTAGTATAGGTCTGATTCATATCCTATACTAGGAGTAGAATCCTAGTCAACAAGAGTTCAACATCAATGTCATGATGTATCGAATATGATGCCATTACTTCTAAGCAAAGAATGTAGTGTAATTCAATTTGTTCATGGGGCTTGTTGTGGTCTCATATCATATTATCTCATTACTTCATCAAGTTCAACCCTATATAGTCAGTTGATATGATTACAACGAGTTTGATTCATGTTTCTGTACACTTACTTGTATCCCTATTGTTTCCATGATACTTAGCTTGCTAGACTAGCTAATACACTAATCACTATGTTGTAATTAATGGGAAACATACACTTATAGGGAGAATACATGGTATTGTAACTTGTCTTAAAGCTGGTATTGTAATCACATCTATTAATAAAATCTTAGATAATATATATGTAATGATATATTAGCAATAACACGTATGATAAGTTGTATACCATTACCTCTATAAGTAATATGGATCCATATTAACTAATGGTAATGCTTCTATGATTCATATAGTCTATGATTACAATATGTTCATCGTATTATAGCTCATTGTTATGAATAAAATGATTACCCTTGATATTGTGATAATACATGAAGCTTCATACTAGTTAATTATTATGATATGACTTTAGGGATCCCCAATATATCACCATTTCAAAATGTTCTCAGCCATTGTTGTGTCAAGAGCTATTGGAGGATACATAATACACTTTTCTTTTACCAGTGTAGATGAAGCCCACCCCAATTTGGCTTTGTTTTCAGTGATGGAGTGATAGCGGCTTCTTTCCTCCAATGTCTATCTCTATGAGAACCCTAGAGGTTACATCTTTATTTCTCTTAGGTTGTGTTTGTACTATCCCTTGATCGAAACCTCCCTCAATGGGCTATAACTAGTCACCCTCAATGGTTATGACTTCTCTCCAACTTAGGTGAGATGGAGTTGAATCTATTTGAAACATTTCCCTCTTCGCATGCTTGAATTGTTGTTATAGTCACGTCATTATATATCATGTAGGGATATGCATCTGTATAATGTGTAGGGATATGTAATTTATCTGTTGACCTGTTCCTGGGACTTCACTGGATATGACTCTATCTATTTTAATTTCAACTGAATATCATTAATTGTATTTTTACAAGACATAAAGCAGTCAAAGTTTTCTTTGACAAGCCTCTTCTGTTGTTGTGTTCTATCGCACAAATCAGTTTTCAAGGATATAGCACCAGATTCCAAGTCTGTTGCACTTATATTTTGGTGGATATGAGATAATAAACTGTTGAACTTGTTGTATAGTCGCCTCATCTGTATAACGTGTAGGGATATGTAGTCAACTATTGAACTATACCCGGACCTTCTAGATTTGACTCTATATGCTTTAATTTCAATTGAATATCATCAATTGTAGTTTTAGAAGACAAAAGGTAGTCAAAAGATATGGGTTCATACTACACATAAAAAACATAGTGGACCCTTGGTTATTTTCTAAGGTTTTTACCAACAAATATGTTACATCTAAATTTTGAACCAGATAAAATTTACCATGTGTCACATAAGTAGTGGCTTCCCATAGCTCAATTGATTTTCAATTTTTCTTCCACTTCACAAGATTTTAAGGGGTCATTAGTTAAAATTCACCAATACCCATGGACCAATATCCACCATGGGTACTTTGTGTCACTGAAGCATGTGGTCTAACTAACTAATTATAATGAGTCTCGCAATGAATGACAAGTACCAAAGTAATGAGCCTCCAAAGTGGCAGTGACCAAGTAATTTATCATTTCCCAAAGGACTTGATCAAGTCCACTCTCACATTGAGCCACTTATTTGAAAATAAAATACAAGGTATTAATATAGGTTCGTGAATATCAATATAATCCACTTATATTATATTTATTAAAAAATTATATTTATATATATTCACTTTACAAAATTTGGGTTTTACCCATGTTCACACAAATTACTTATACATAATTATTGTAGAAAAATTCATACTCTTACATAACTATTTTATAGAAATTAGGTTTTATCAAGAGCTTAATTAAAATGTATAATCGTGTAGGGTATGCAACCAACTATTGAAATATATTGGAACTTCTGAATCTGACTCTATCTAGTTTAATATCAATTAAATACCATAAATTGTAGTTTTACAAGACACAAAAATTCAAAGTTTTCTTTGACAAGTTGCTTCTGCTGCTGTGTTCTATCATGAAAATCAATTTTCAAGGATAGAGTACCAGAATCCAGGTATGTTGCACTTGTATTTTGGTGGATACGAGATAAGAAACATTTTTCATAAAAAAAATTAGAATGGTAAATTTCCTTTCCAATTGAATTTTAAGAGGGAGATTAGGGAATTGAGCTTTCATTCCTCAATATTATCTAATTACCTCCTATTTTGATTTATTTAAGTGGACATTCATCATATGTAAGTAAATAAATTCCAATTATTTCAAGAGAATACCCTCTTTGGGGTGGAGTTTCAAGTAGTTACCCCTTAGGAAGTAATATATCTCACTTGATATCCTTCCTTATAATGAGTAAGCTTCTATATATAGAAATATCAGCACTAGAAAATCAAATATCACTCAACATATACACATTAGGATTTGATATGCATCTAAGGAAACCTTGGGAAGGAATACCTAACGATCCATTTTGCATACCAAACTCGATTCAACCACATAATTCCATATATTGATTTCTTCCTCATCATGTTTTGACCTCATCATATTCCCTTGTTTGTGTTAATCATCATATGCAAGCATCGGAAATAAAAATTTAGGCTAAATCCTTCTTGTAATATTCCATCATTCAATATATTTTTGAATTCTTGATCTTTTTAAATAGCAATTTTAAAGATTTTCAAATGCATGAGGTAATCTGGGTTTTTTTTAAAAAGATCATATTATATATATAATTATATATTATATAATATATATATATATAGTAATGTATATATGTATATATGTTATATGTATTGTTATATATATATGTGTGGTTTATATATGTATATGTATATATGTATAGATGTATATCTATATATAGATATAGATATAACATATATAATATATATCACACATATATGTTATTGTATATGTATATGTACATGTATATATAAAAAAATATTTATATTATATATATTATATATAATATATACGGATCAAGGGCTTGGATCATCACATGAGTAGTTACCATCTAATTCTTCGAGGTGTAAATGGGATAGGCATAACTGACTCTCATGCAATTAATGGTTATAAATATATATAATTATATATATATATTATATATATATAATGTATGTATGTATGTATGTTGTTGTATGTATGTAAGTATGTTATGTATGAATGTTATGTATGTTATGTATGTTATGTATTGTATATGTATTGTTATGTATGTAAAGTATATGTATATGTATATGTATATGTATGTGGGATCAAAGGGCTTGGATCATCACATGAGTATTACCTATCTAATTCTTCGAGGTGTAAATGGGATAGAGCATCAACTGACTCTAATGCATCAACTAGAGGGCGCCTTTCTATGCATGCTGATAAGATTGGTCATGGATCGAGGGGAGTATCAGATGGATCGAGGGAGGTCCATCATGTGTTACATCATGATCGTGGTATATATATGTTTATGTGAAAGTTCTTAAATGATATTTGTAGAATCATATGTACCATATTGAATTGATTTTTTTCAATTTAGCTTTATTAATTTATAATAAATTCCATGTTTTTTAGGAGCATCTCTCACTAGGTCAAAGAGAGTATCAAATCAATAAATGGAGGTCCATCGTTCACATCATAGTGGTATGGTATATATATGTTTATGTGCATTTACTTATATGATAAATAGGTAGAATATATTTTTCTCAATTTAACTTAATTTATTTATTATAATTTCTATTTTTCTAGAAGCATCTCTCACTATGTCGTTGTGTGAGGGTGGTCAACATTATTTCGGTGGTCAAAAAGGTTAATCAACTCATGTACTTGGGCATGATGGTGCTCAACCATATCCGAGTGGTCATGAATATCAATCAAATCATCATGATCCTCATCATTTTGATAAATTATATGTGTGTGTGTGTGTGTGTGTGTGTGTTAAAACAAATGTGTACATGTAAATGAATTGTATGTACATATACATTTACATGTCTATCTTTCGTGTATATAAATACATTCACATGTTTTAATATTTATGTAATTATAGAGAAGCAAGGGGTGAAAATGTTGGTTAAGGTCAATGTAGACGAAGCGGGGTAATTCAAGAATAAGACCATACTCCAACTACTACCTATCCGTCTGATATTCTTGATGAGCTTCCTTTGGAAACAAATGTCCAACATTGTATGTTATAGAGGTGCATAGCTCAATATTCAAATTTGAAGAAAGATCTTACGAGTTTGGAGCTCCTTGAATACAATCGACAAATCTTAGAAATAGTTGTGCACTCTCTAAGTTAATTTCTTGATGTTTACAAGAACCTTGGGCCAGCAATTGATTACTTTATAGATATGAATAGGCGTAGAAAGGAAGTAGTGATGGGTCCTGATGAATGGGTTGAGGTAAGTAGAAGGGTTACAAAAGAACATGCCAAATCTATGTTTAATTTCAAAGAAGGGTCGAAAAGAAATATGCTCAAGGTGCAATATTTCAAGAACCCTAAAATAGCCCACCATTTGTATGATAGGTTCCTTGCAACATATGGAAAGATGCCAAGGAATGATGAGGTTCCACATTATATTGCAAAATTATTTTATTCGAAATTATTTTTGGGTATGAGACTTGATTATATTAACCTTCCATATGAATCTTATGGTACTGGGAGAGGTCATACATATGAACGTAAAGGTGCATTAAGGGATGCTGAATTGCCTCACCCTACACCACCTTTGGTACCTCAACCACCACTTTGGGTAAGTTTGCGGTCAGATGTGGATGACATTTCTCAGATTGGTCGAGAGTCAAGGAATGCCATTATAGAAAACATACAAATTGCATTGAATGGAATTGATGTCGGTCTAAATCGACAAAGAGCATGAGTTGATGCACATGCTAATTTTGTATATAAATTAGATGAGGAGATAGATAATATGAATATTGAAGAGGTTAAAGCATATGCAAAGGGTTGTTGTGATGGTTGGCAAGACCTAATTGGTCATGAGAAAGAGGGCATGAGATCAGTATGTGTTAACGGTTAGGGTGGATATTTTAATGTAATGTAATGTATGTGTTAATGTTGATTCACGTGCATTTTGTAATTTGTTTTAAAACATAATCTAACACAAATGTATCATATGTTCACGATTTGCAGTTAATTCATTTGTTGAATGGAAATTTTGATAATATCATGGTCCCAGGTTTAGGTTCCAATCAACATATGTTGAGAGATGTTAGTTTCTTTTGAAGAGTTCATGTTGATACTATTATTCTACTTTCATTATATCGGTATTGTGAAGACATATTTATAAAATAAATAATTACATATATAATTAAATGTTAATGGATTTTGATTCCATCCGATGTTTTCGACACAATGTCACCCTCTTCCTCCCTATTTGGAGATGCATCAAATATTCTCTTGTCATAAGTATTGAATATTTCACTTTTGTTTTGTTATAAATGAAGCAAGTTTCATTAAAAAATGAGATATCTATCTTATAGTTTTAAAATTTTTGAATTTTAGGTTTGTGGAGACAGTTTCCCTTCTCCAGGGACATTAGCAATGGAGTCATCTATGGGGATAGGACCATCTAAACAATTTGAAAATTTTGTAACATTTTTTTAAATATTGCAAGTTTATACATTTTTGTGTGCAATTTTAAATTTTTAATATATACATGTACATGTATTGTACATGGCATCCATGGGGGTGAAATTTAGGGGGGGACATCATAAGGTATTGCATGGAATTTGAAACTTGATTCGGTTACAGGGATGAATCTTCTAGACAATTTGAAAAGTTGTTAATTGATTTTTTTAATATTGCGAGTTTATGCATTTTCATGTGCAATTTTAATTTTTTAATATATACATGTACATGTATTGTACATGGTATCCATGAGGGCACAATACATGGTGAACACCACGAGCACGCAATGGAGGGGGAACACCATGGGGCATTGCATAGACTTTGAAACCTTTTATAAATTTGTTTTGATGATTACATTCTCATTTAATTTTAAAACATTAAAATTTAATTTTAAAGTAAATAATATTATTTATATATGCTTATTACACATGTTGTGTAGGGAACCCATGATTATGATGAGAGCACGAGGATGTTGATAGATCGCATATTTCAGCTAGTTTCTCTTTGATGCAAATTTTTATTTCACAATATTTTTGTTATATTTACTTTATCATGATATAAATTTTGGACATATTTAAAGTAAAACTCTTTATTATGAATTTGATCTCTTTGATTCATATTTTTATTTGACAGCGTTTTATTATATATTTACTTTTATAACGATATAAATTTTGAACATATTTTAAATATAACTCTTTATTATGAATTGATCTTTAATATGCTAATTTAGGAGTCTATGTACATTTTTCATGATGGTTCTTATAATGTGTTAGAAAATTATATATTACAAAGCAATGGAACACATAAAATATATTGCAGAAATATAAATACATAAAACAAGAGAGACATAGATATACATGGTTCACCCAATTTGAACTACGTCGACAGAGAAACAACTAGTCCTTCCTTTTATATTATCCAACAAACTAAATAGATACAACCTACAGTAGATCCGTTGTAATTCCCTCTTTGTTCTCACATAATCTCCTCTCTCTTTCTTAGTTAGAATACAAATCTACATAGACGCGATATAATTCCCTCATATATAGAGAGGGGTTTCCTTCTAGGGAAAAAACCCTAAATTAAACATAATTTCTACCGTCATATCTCCACCTAATGAACGACCAAGATTGAATACAAAATTACAAGGTTATACTAGATGTCAATGTGGTGATACCTTTGAATAAAGAAGATAATCATGCTTCACACCCAACAACCTTCCACTTGGAGACTGATTATAGAAAATCTACCATTGCTTCATTTGTTGGATAATGGCTCCACTTTGGACCTGGTTGTTTCTCATCTTCTTCATCATACTTGAAGACCAATTGAAACTGAGTAGAATCTTAGTTTCTCCCTGGTTACAACTTTTGTTAACATATCTGCAAGATTTTGGCTAGTGTGCATCTTTTCTATCTTCAACTGTCCATCTTCCAATGTTGGCCATATGAAATGGTACTTGAGCTACATATGTTTAGTCTTGGAATGAAATGTAGAGTTCTTTGCAAGATGTATGGCACTCTGGTTGTCACTGTATAACTTGCCCAACTCCTGCATATTACCCAATTCATCCGAAAACCTTTGTAACCAAATCATTTATTTACAAGCCTCTGTAGCAGCAGCATACTCTCCTTCTATTGTTGAGAGTGCAACAACACTTTGCAATTTTGAAACCCAACTGACATCTATTCCACCTACAGTAAACACATACCTTGTGGTGCTCCTCCTATTATCTCTATCACCTGCCATATCTGCATCAAAATATCCCTGTAGAGCAATGTTTGAACCACCAAAGCACAATACTTGATTTGTGGTAACTTCTCAAATACCTAAGAATCCACTTCACCACAATCCGATGTTCTTTTCCTGGATTGTTCATGTACCTACTTACAACTCCCACTGCATGTGCAATATCAGGTCTTGTGCAGACCGTTGCATATGTTAAGCTTCCAACTGTTGATGTGTATGGAACTTTAGATATATTATCCATTTCTTCCCGAGTCTTGGGACACATTTCCTTACTTAGTTTTAAATGGCTAGCCAAAGGTATACTAATTGGTTTTTCATTCTTCATATTAAATGTTTTCGACACCTTTTCTATGTACTCACTCTAAGACAATGTTAATTTTTTATTCTTCCTGTCTCTAGTTATTCTCATACCAAGGATTTGTTTTGTAGCACCCAAATCCTTCATTGCAATGAGTTCGCAATTTTTTTCTTTTGAGCACTTTATTTTCTTTGCGTGTTAGAACCTGCACAAGCATGTCATATACATAACAATAAAATAAAAGCTGCCCATATTTTTCCTTTTGAGATTGATTGTGACAATCTAGTAATACCTTGTTTAGACATACTGTCAAATTTTAGATACATTGCCTTGGAGCTTGTTTTAAGCCATACAAGCTCTTCTTCAACCTACACACTAGTTTCTCCTTCCCTTTTACCTTATATCCTTGTGGCTGCTACATATATATCTCTTCCTCCAAATCCCCATGGAGAAAGGTTGTGTTTCCATCTAACTTCTCAAGATGCAAAACTTCAGCTGCTACTAGACTTAAAATAGTTTTGATTGAAGTCATTCTAACAATAGGAGAAAATATCTCATAAAAGTCTATACCCTTTTCCTATGCAAACCCCTTCACCACAAGTCTAGCTTTATACCTTTTTCTACCTCCATCTTCTTCCTTCAACCTATAAACCCATTTATTTTACAATGTTGTTTTACATGCAGGAAACCTGAATAAGTCCCAAGTCTGGTTATGTGCTAAGGAATCCATCTCTTCTTTCATGGATTGCTCCCACTTCTTCATGGTTTCTACCTATATTGATTCTTCATAACATTCTGGTTCACCAGAATCAGTCAACAATACATAACATAATGAAGGAGAGTATTGTTCAGGGGATCTACTTATCCTATTAGATCTTCTAACACCACTTGCAGGCGTTTGAGGTGCTTGTTGCTATTGTGGTTGTTGTTGTTGTTTTGGCTGTTGATCATTATGATTTTAAGGAACCTTCACTTTTTCTGTGATCTCATCAAGCACTATGTATTCTTTATTTTCTTTTTCCTGTTTCTTTTCTTGCATTTGATCCTTATACAAAACATTTTCATTGAATATGATATCTCTTCTCCTAATGATTTTTTGTTTTTCATAATCATAAAATCGATAACCAAAATCATTAACACCCTATCAAATAAAGGTACATTTCTTTGATTTTGCCTCAAGCTTTGTTCTATTTTATTTATTAATGTGGACAAAGGCTTCACAACCAAAAGTCTTTAAAAGTGAGTAGTTTACCTTTTTACCTGTCCATGCCTCCTTTGGAATACCACCATCCAAGGAACTTGAAGGCCCTCTATTTATTATATAAACAACAATATCTACATCATCTGCCCAAAATTGTAAAGGAAATCCTACATGAAATCTCATTCACCTTGCACACTCGATGATTGTCTTATTCATCCTTCCTGACACATCATTTTCTTGTGGTGTTCTTGGAACTGTCTTCTCTCTATGAATTCCATTCTCTGAACAATACCTATCAAAATATTTGCTAGAATATTAACCTCCATTGTCTGATATGAGACACTTCAACCTTTTTCCTATCCCATTTTCAACCAAATCTTTCCATTTCTTGAAAGTATCAAATACATCAGATTTATTTTGAATACAATAAATCCAAGTTTTTCTGGTTGCATCATCAATAAAAGTAACATAATAACGAGATCCACCGAGAGATGATACCTAAGCAGGTCCCCATAGATATGTATGCATAAGCTCTAATTTTTCGCTCTTCTTTTCTTTCCCAACTCTGAGGAATCTGACTCTCTTATGTTTTCCATAAACACAATTCTCATAGAATTTTAAATCAACATGCTTCAAACCTGGAAACAAATTTCTTGAGTGAATAATCTTCATCCCCTTCTCACTCATGTTCCCAAGTCTATGATGCCACAATGTCATATCTTCTCTTGTAGAGGTTAAATCATTAACAGAAATAAAAATACCATTGCATAAATACAATGTACCAACCTTTTATCCTTTTGCTATTACCAGGGCTCCTTTAGTGACCTTCCAGGTTTTATCTATAAAAGTTGTTACACAAACTTCACCTCCCAACTTCCCTGTTGAAATTGGATTTTTATTTAGATCTCGAACATGCCTTACCTCTTTCAACAACCATTGATTTCCCATCTATTGTTTTATGAAAACTGTACCCATTCCAATGGTTTTGCAGGGTTTATCATCACTCAATCGAACTTGTCCAAAATCTCCTTGAACATAATCATGAAAATGTTTCCTATCAAGTGTGGCATGGAATGAGGCCCCTAAATCTACCACCTAGGCATCTATAATATTTTCTAATGAAAGAATAAAATAATCTTGCAACACATCAACTATCACATTCACTTCATGATTGTTTTCTTGTTGTGTGTCTCCTTCTTTTCCCTTCCGATACTTGCAGCCTTTCTTCAAGTTTCCTTTCTCCCTACATTTCCAGCAAACTATCCCTGACCTGGACTTGGATCTGCCTTTCCTTGACTTACTGCAATATCCTAGGCTCTTTCCTCTTTCCATTTTTCTTCCCCTAGTCTTTGCAGTCAAAGCATTACCTGATGTCCCACTAGAGTTTTCTGTCACATTTCCTTGCTAAGGTTTGCACCGACAACATCATCAAACTTTAAAGTACTATATCCAAAGACAGAGTTACTAATGGCCATAACTAAACCATTCCAACTTTCTAGAAATGAGCATAGAAATAATAGAGCCCTAACTTCAACATCAAAAGTAACTCCTACAAAAATTAATTGACAAGTAACTGTATTAAATTCATTTAAATGATCAGTAATAGATCCACCTTCTGACATCTTCATATTAAATACACGCTTCATAAGAAATACCTTATTTGAGGCTGAGGATTTTTCATATAGTTTGGCCAATGCCGACATTAAACCCTCTGTTGTAGTTTCCTTTGAAATATTAAATGCTACCAATGCTGCTAGGCACAACCATATTGTTCCAAGTGCCTTTCTGTTGAGAATATCCCATTTTGTGTCTATCATACTCATCGGATTCATTGTCTTTCTGCTCAATAGTAGGTATAGATATTTTTGATACATACAATTTTCCATCTGCATCTTCCATAGCTAGTAGTTTTGGCCGTTAAATTTTTCGACCCTAAACCTACCATCTTCTGCCATTTCTCCACTCGAACCAGGAACCCTTCTCTCTTGCGAGTTTATAAGCCAAGTAGACCTTCGACTCTGATACCAGTTAGAAAATTATATGTTACAGAGCAATGGAACACATAAATATATTGCAGAAATATAAACACAGAAAATGCATAAAACAAGAGACACAGAGATATACGTGGTTCACCCAATTTGGGCTACGTCCATGGAGAAATAATCAGTCCTTCCTTTTATATTATCCAGATACAACCTACAACAGATCCATTCTAATTCCCTCTTCGCTCTCACACAATCTCCTCTTTCTTTCTTACTCAAAATACAAATCTACATAAACGCAATACAATTCCCTCATATATAGCGAGGGGTTGTCTTATAGGGAAAATGTTATGAAACCAGCTCACAAAAAGATAGAAAAGAGAGATCCACGCCTTAGAATTCAGCCTCTTCGAGGG
>APFE031434551.1:42827-74370 GCA_000404065.3 Pinus taeda
CTCTTCGAGGGGGCAACCTCCTTTACATTACATAAATGAACAATTCTTCGATGATTCAAATGAAAAGACCTTCTCTCTATATATAGGAGTCTAAGGGGTCATAACATAATCAGAGCCTACATAACAATAATAATGTAAGGGCACAATAATAACAATAGTGGGCTTCTATGGGGCTCAATAGTAACAATATGGGCGCTACATGGGTACATCAATATAATAAGTGGGTTGTACTAATAACAATAAGGGGTTACTCTAGTAGTATAGGGGCCTAACAGAAAAAAACCCTAAATTAAACATAACTTCTACGTTAGATCTTCTCCTAATGAACGACCCAGATTGAATACAAAATTACAAGGGTATACTAGATGTCAATGTGGCGATACCTTTGAATAAAGAAGATAATTAGGCTCGACACCCCACATAATGTTAGTAGAAGATAATATGGAATTGGCTTCAAATTCTTATGTTTTTTGAAGTTGTTTTGTCAAGTTGTATAATGAATAGAAAAATTACAAATTACAAAACATGGTACATTTTGCATTCATGAAACTTATCATGGTGTAGATGTCTAAAACAGTCATAACTTAAAATTGCATTATAAGATATGGTATACATTTTGCATTCATGAATAGATCATCATCTTGTATAGAAGAGCTACTATGGATGTGGGTTCATACTTATCTTTTAATATAAAGTTGTTCATGCAAACATATTATAAAATTGCATTATAAACATGGTACATTTTGCATGATCAATGGTTTTATGCTTAAATGTTTTACACTTAAGTTCATGAATATGAAGCAATGAAAGTAAATTTTCATTTAGTTGGTACATTTTCCATGATGATTCTTATAATTTTAGTAGATGATTCTTAGGTTTTGTTCAAAGTTGTTTTGTCAAATTATTTAATGAATAGTAAAATTGAAAATTACAAAACATGGTACATTTTACATTTGAATGAACCTTATAATGGTGTAGATGTCTAAAACAATCATATAACTATATATCATTTTGCATTCATGGATAGATCATCATCTTGTATAGAAGGTCTACTATGGATATGCATTGATACTTAACTTTTAACATAAAGTTGCTACCCAGCTTTTGATACCCTTTGTAATAGTTACAATTTCCCCATACCATATTTTTCAAGTGATGTATGTTTCAAAATAAATGATAAATATAATGCATGCCATTTTGGATTTCATTATTACCCACAAAAGTTCTCATGGATCAACCTTTGCTTGGCTTTTCTAGTTAACTTTCAACTTTTTGTATGATGTAAGGTTTCAAGTTATATTTCGTGAGTTTAATCAACAATAAACATTATTTAAAACACGTTAAATTTTGAATGATGCATGTTTGATGCTTAAATGTTTTACATTTAAGTTCATAAATATGGATCAATGTTTGTAAATTTGCAAAATTACAAAAATTGCAAATTACAAAACATGGTACATTTTGCATTCATGAATCTTATAGTGGTGTAGATGTATAAAATAATCATATAACTTAAAATTTTATTATAAAATATCTAGTACATCTATACATTTTTCATTCAATAATAAATCATCATCTTCTATAGAAGGGCTATTATACTTAGCATTTAATATAACGTTTCTCAAAGAAAACATACTATAGTAAATTTACATTTAGTTGGTACTTTGTATGACTCACATATGTAGAGTTTTAGAACCCAACTTTTGATACCCTTTGTAATAGTTATAGTTTCTCCATACCATATTTTCAAGTGATGTATGTTTCAAGTTAAATGATAAGTATAATGCATTCCATTTTGGATTTCATTATTACCCAGCAAAGTTCTCATGGATCAACCTTCACTTGGTTGTTCTAGTTAACTCCCAACTCTTTGTTTGATGTAAGGTTTCAAGTTATAGCTTGTGAGTCTAATCAACAATAAACATTATTTAAAATATGTTACATTTTGCATGATGCATGGTTTGATGCTTAAAGATTTTACATATAAGTTCAAGAATATGAAGCAATGTTTGTAAATTTGCATTTAGTTGGCATATTTTGCATGATGATCCTTATAATGTTAGTAGAAGATAATAAGGATTTGGGTTGATTCTTAGGTTTGGTGAAGTTGTTTTTTCAGGTTGTTTAATGAATAGTAAAATTGCAAATTACAAAACATGGTACATTTTGCATTCATGAATCCTATAATGATGTAGATGTCTAAAACAATCATATAACTTAAAATTGCATTACAAAATATGGTATACATTTTGCATTCATGAATAGATCATAATCTTGTATAGAAGAGCTACTATGGATGTGGGTTGCTCCTTAACTTTTAATATAAATTTGTTCAATTCAAACATACTATAAAATCGCATTATAAAAAATACATTATAAATTGCCTTCTTTGTCTTAAAGTCTACTTTCAGATACTAAATTGTATTTTTCATGAAATTTGGGAAATCTTAGATGACAATTAAAAATTGCAATGTTGAATCCACTAAAGTTGCATTAATCTCAAAATTTTCATTAAAGTAAATGAAATTTTCAAATATTAAATACTATGTGTGGAGTATGCATTGTTAGTTTTAATAGGTTTTGTATGCATTGCAATTATAGGACAAACACAATACAATTTTTTTTTTAATAATGATTTTTTCTAGTAATGCATTTTTTATAGTAATGCAATTTTAATAAAGTAAATAATATTACTAAGATAACAAAAAAAATATTTCAAAATATAAAACGATGACATAAAAAATAAAAATGCAATGCAAACATGATAGGTGTACAATCAACAACAAACAATAAAATTGTGATATGCTACATCCTTACATTATAGTAGTATTTGGGATCTTTTAATTTCTTTTTAACTTAACAACAAAGCCACCATATTAATGAAAACAATTTTGTCATACTTAATACTAACTAGAATGGACAAATTAAGAGTGCACAAAAATAAAGGCTAACAATTTACTTGAACTCTTTCTCAAAGATGAATACAAGAAGAAGATATTGTTGAGAAGTCCAATTAAAAAAAATCTAATGGAATGTCATCCTCAATGATCCATTCATGGTTAGCTTTTGACTTTCTCCATTTTTTTAACTTTCGATTTTTTTCTTGATTGAACTTCTATCAAGTTTATGCACATTGCATGCACCAAGTGACTATATTGACAACTTATCGCATCAGGATGATAGTATTGAAAGTAAACATGACTCTCGGTTTGATGGTTTTCTTGGAAACAATAACTTTTCAGTATAATAGGCCCTCTTTCATATATAAAATCGTTATCATCATAGTCCTCCAATAACTTCATATTTCGTTCAATGCATTACATCACATAATATTTGAAATTTTCTATGTTGTTAAAGGGTGCAACTACAAAAAAAAAACGTCTTGTGCAAAAAAAAAAAAGTGTAAATTCAAATCATAATTAACAAGAAATTAGTTATCAACATGTACTTTATTTATTATCTATTTAGATCTATATTTTAACTATTATTTAGATGCTTATACATAATGATTTTAAAAACATAACATATATATATCCTTTGAAATAAATTGAAATGTTACCTTATCTAACAATATTAACAACTCAATCACCTTCATATGACACTATAGTCTCCTCTGACTCCATCCCTTCGAAGCTTGCAAGTGACATTTTCCCCTTTGTATTAGGTTTTGTATGTTGCCAAGCTTTTACATACATATTGTTTTCACAAACATCATTGAATTGTGTGTCCTCTATGCAAACAGGACAAAAACAAGATTCTTTTCTTTTATCAAATAAAAACACATTTCGACACTCTTTTATTTAATTAAATGTAATTTTCGAGTCCCTTTTACTATTTTAGCTTCATATGTAATCAATCTATCACATCTTGGACTCCAATATGCCAAAAAACCCTATAGTAAATTCAAACAAGAATTCAAATATATTATTTAAAATACAATTTATAAATCAAAGATAATCATCGGTCAATTATTTAAACTATATAATTTATAAATGTTTAAAATTAGAAAATTAATAAAAAATATCATATATTAAAAATATATACAAGTTAATATAGATGTACATACCTTCTTACCTCCCTTGATGGGTTAGTCCCATGGCTTAGTGCAACATTGCACCATTGAACAACTTTTTTAGCTGAGACAAGTTAGTTTGCAGAGTGGTCCATTTGATATCTTCGAAGCGCTCATCTTATACATGCCCCTACACCATCATGGTCTCCTTTTCCATGTCTAGTCTCAAAGAAATTTCAGCAATGTTTAATGTTTGTTTTCATATGAAGACGACACAGCCAAAATAATGACAGTGAAGATTTGAATTGAATTGCGCATTTGTTGAGCCAATTATTTTTTCCTAAAAGGACCAACTAAATACTACACATTAATTTATAAACCTGAGGTTTTGTTTTAATATTTCAATTTTATCATCACAGTTTATGCAAGAGAAATGTTGGTATGACTAGTTACTGCTATCCTATTGAAAAAAAAGAGGCTACAATATCAAAGAAATCAACTCAGAATGCAATTTATACTTATAGAAAATCATTCAAAACATTAACTTCTAAATGCTTCTTAGGGAAACAACAAAAGAAATCCTACTGGACATCAAGTTATTTCTTAGGGAATAACAACTGCAAAATAAAAAAAATAGTACTACAAAATCATAACATCAAAAGCGATTAAGTTGGCAAGATAACGATCTATGATAATCTATACGAAACAAAAAGAAATGGAAATTGTTTTAACAAATTAACTACACCAAATATATCCCGTAATGATCTCGATAAATTTGATTCAAAAGAGATCATTCAATTTAATAAACAAGCAATGAGAAATTAAAAATAATTGTGCGAAGAGAAATAGTTGAAAAAGGAGAATTAAACAATAATTTAATGATAGAAGTGAATATAGTGTTTCTTCGAGGATCGGATCCATATCAACGAAATCGAACTACCTTATGAAAAGAATCAACAAAAAATATTAACTTTGAGTAATAAATTCTTCCATTCAATTACAAAGGACCAATTACAATCAATGTCTTTGCAAGCTTTAGCTTATGTTAAAACAATATTGCAACTGGAACAACCCCTTTCGAGGTTTAATGCGGCTTTTTATATCACGACAATATTCTCAGGATGCTCATTTAAGCTATAAATATATTAATGCATCCAAAGGACCAGGTGATCCGAATCGAATCCACAAAAGACTGTCAAGAACCTCGATTGTATCGGGTTGAACAAATCCTTGAAAGAATTCCAAAACAGCGATAAAAAAAATTCCTTGAACCAGTGGCAATGGCCACCGACCTGGAACGACGAGGACCTCGGTCAAAGTGAGCTGACTGAGGCCCATGGAGACTGCGCAGGAGGTCAAAAACAGCCCCTCGGTGTCCTGGATTGGGAAAAGGAGGCGGTTTTTATGCACAATTAGCGCTTAGCGCTAATCGTGCATCGCTAGGCAAAAAGGGCTAAAGTGGAAAATCCTTAAGAACTCAATCACGTTGGGAGGTGGAAAGCAAAAAGCGTTAAAGGAAAAAAGGTGGGACCCGCACTCTGGAAAACCAGCGGTATTGATCGGGGCGCCCTTAAACAGTAAGAGGTTTTGGAGGAGAGCAGAGTGATCCCACTCAGCGATCGACGCGTGGCAGCGAAGGTGAGAGAAAAACCACCGCGATCGTGCGCTATCGGTCGAGCAAGTCAATCGCGTTCGATGTGCGTATGACGTTGGATTTGGAGGAGCCCAGATCGGACGATTGAGATTGCGCCCGATAGAAAGAAGTGGAATCAACAGGGAATTAAAATGCTATTTAGAGGGATTTGGAGTCTGGTTGACCGCCACGTTGGAGAAAGGACGCATACATAGCATAACGAAAGAAACGAACTAACGAAGCATGCTGGCACCAATTAGATGGAGACACATGGCCACTTCCTGAGCGTTCATGCTGACGCCGAGCAGGGAACTCCAAGCGCAGTGACAGAAGGTGAATCGACAAGCGGGAGGGGAACCAAACAGGCATAGGGATCGAATGGTTAAAGCCATGAACAGAGACAGTCGAACAGAACAAGGGAGAACGGATAAGAGTCCGAGCGACCGAGAGAGACAGTGAACAGTGAACCCTAAGAGGAGGACTAAACACAGAGAACAGTAAAGCCAAGCAGAGGAGACAGAGGGCCGAGCTGACCATAGGCAGCATTGAGCACCAGAGAGCTTGAGGATTCAAGCTTCCCATAGAGGAATCTATCCAGATTGAGCATCACAGTTGGCTCTTTCAACTGTAGACCAAGGGTCAGAGAGCTGGTAGGAAGAACAAGAGTTTGTGTACTCCGAGTGGCTTGGTGAATTCAAGAACCACCCTACCAAGCAAACCTGCTTTAGGAGAAATCACATTGAGTCCCTGTAATTGTAATTCTCTGCTTAAAGACACAATAAAACAAGGTCACCACTAAAGCTGGACCGGAGACGTAGCCCTAGAGAATAAGGTGAACTCCTTATTAAAAAATTATTATATCTTTGTGTTGCTTACTATATTTCTTTGCTTCCTTTCCATTTATTTTCTGTGTATTGTCAATCTGATCGATCCGTTGCTTAAATAAAACAGAACACACACCAACACATGAGTCTGTAATACCTTTTGTTTAATAAATCTTTAACTGAGATCACTCATAGGGTGAATATCAGATCACTAGGTCAGAAGTTCATCTTTAACTAAGTTTCTCCAAACATAACATAACAACCTAAGGCTATTCGATATCCTATGATCATTCCAGGAAGCAACATCAAATGCTAATTCATCAATAGCTTCCTATCCAAAATAAGGATCCATTCATAAGTAAATAACTCTTTAAATAAAACCCATTCACGAAAATAATAAAATAATAAATGCATATAAAACACTACTAGAATCCATACTACATAAGCTATCAAGCCTATTTACAAAAAAGACTTAGAAAATAATATGAAAACTAAGAAATAAGGCAAGAAATTTATGACAATTATGAGGCCCAACATCACCCCCCAACTAACCTTTTTGCATGAACTCTTGTAAACAAATGATTAACATGTAAGGCAGTTAAAGAGTAAGCTTCATAACCTTCCTCTCCTCTATGCCTAAATCCATTTCTACTTCCGAGTTCTTCAAAATACACATACTTACATGTCATAGTCAGATTTATAAAAAGGCTAAGGGAACTAGATCATGGGACATTTGTACTTGCATCATATCCAATTGATACCTCTTTTCAATACCAAGTGGAAATAGTCCTCTACTCTGGTCATGGCATACAAAAAATTATGGTATCCAAAGGACTTTCTATTCTTGATTTCATTAAGTGATGTGTGCCATCTTACTTTAGCTCGACGAAGAGCCTCATCCATGATATATTCTAAATATTCCATCCCTAAATGCATGACATCATAATGAATCTATGCAAGTACAGAAGCAACACCAGTTTTTTCTATGATATACGATGAAAAATTTGTGTGCGAAAGGGGTTATTAGGTTCCCCTCTGACCCAAAGATCAAGACCATGTTCTCTCCTCTAGAAGGTGTGATAAGATTTTTCCCATTTCACTTGGTGTCTGACAAATGATATCAAATCCTGAAATTGAATGTCTCCAATAAATGGGACAGGCTTTTCTTCCACATGCTCTTCTAAAAAGAAATTATGCATATATAATTTTCACAGAAGATACGGTGTATTCTCATCCTGGTTGTGGAAAGTAGAAATGAAATCTAGTACATTTCTAAACTCATATGGTTGTCCAGATTATATAGCTTTAACTTTGAGCAACAAATATCTCTCAAGTAAATACAAAGCATAATTTCGAGCTGAGGACCTGCATGCCAAGGCATCTGAATAAATGGAGCAGATTTCCTTCGTTTGTTTTGCAGCCTTCTAAAGGCGGTCCTTTATTCTTTTTACTTCCTTCTCAGATGCCCTCAGTTGCACATAGATCTCATACTCTATTGTTTTCAATGCTCTAAATCATTTGAGCAACTCTTGATGTTCCCTCCAAGGCACCATTTCTCCTTAATATCTTGCTATGGTCTCCTGTTGTTTCTCCATAGTTTTGTGCAAGACTTTAATAGTTGCTTCTGTAATAAAGGGAGTGTAGGGAGGCACATCCTCTGCTTTTACTCCTATTTCATTAAAGTTAAATGGTAAATCTGTTTGAGTTTCTACTTCAACAAGACTAGGAGGAAAATCAATCATCTATACCTCACATTCAATTTGAGTTCTTGATTCGGTAGAAACAAGAACAAAGTATGTCTAGGTTCTTGCTTCATTAGATACAGATATGAAATCCATTTGGGCTTCCATTTCCTGAGTTTCCTTCTTTCTTCTAAGTCTCTTCTCATGACCTTTATGAAACTACTTACTGCCATGCATCCAATTTTTTAACTGTTGTACCTTCCTTCACATTTTTTTGTTTCCTTTCTTCAATTTATCAATATCCTCATGAAATTTTCATTTTCCCTTATTCTTCATAGCTCTGGTACCTGTGGTATTAAATGAAAACTAGTAACCAAGGCTGGTGGAATAAAAGGAGAATAAAAAACAACTACTATCACAGCCTTTTCAATAATAATTTCCTTAGTAGGTTCGACTGTCAACAAATCAGTCAATGAGTTATCAACTTCCCTTATCATCATGCCAGTTCCAGACTTCAGGAAGTCCTCGTCAGGAAAATTAGTCCGAGGTTCAACTGAAAATATAATGCTATCATCCCATCCTTCATTAATTAAATCTTCAAAATACTATGGATTTGTTCCCTCTGGAGAGGAGGGATCCAATATAGTAGCAACAAAGTCTCCATAACACTCTTGAGAAGGAACACTTCAGGGTCATTATATGATTCTAGAATAATAGTAGCTAAAGAATTAACATGAGAACTCGTACATGGTGAATTAAGTGAGGTCCCTTGGTCAAGAGAATTTACTGTTTTTTCTATTCAAGTGGTCATGGCCTCTCCAAAATTTACAGTTTCCAGTAAACTCTGTTGCCCTTCTAATGCTTGAGATATTTTTATTTCCTGCTCTATCTATTCTAAAGCTGGTAAATTTTGAACTAATTTTTCTTGAAAGGTTTCTTGGTGCATCTCTTCTATATTAACAAAACCTTGAGTCAGGTTTTATTCTGGTGGCTACTCAAGAGGGTTCAAAGAACTCTGACCTTGCTTAACAAGTCTAGCTGACCTCCTTCTTTTCTTAGTTAGCGAAGTTAGAACCGATGCCATTATTTTCTCCACTCTACTGAGCTTTTGAGATTTTATCATTTGTGCAGTTCCCTATATGATATGTTTTGTCGCTAAAATTTCATTTAAAATTTTACTCATTTCCTTTTTCTAACTGCTCATCACTAACTGAAACTTTCCTACATGTTCCAGTGGCTGTTTCATCCCCAAAAGTAATGTCTTGACCAAGGTTCAGGTTTATAAGGAACCCTTCCCAAGTACGTTGAACTTGATTAAGAATCCCTTGATAATTCCATGGAAACTTACGAGCAAGACTTGGTCCTTGGACATTCTTAATCTAGTAGTGGTCTCATGCAATAATGAATTGAGAAAATAACGAAGGTTTACAGTTACCTTATGCCTCAGGGATGCCATTAGTTGAGATGATGCCCCCTCACCACATTATGCCTTCCGTCACATGTAATGTATCGCCCTACTTCTTTCCATGGCTTTGAAAATGAATTGGGGTTATACCCCTTTCCTTTTCTGATAAATTATTCATCAGTATTTAAAAAAAAGAGGGTCACATTATAGAGAGAAGTGTGTATCTCGTGCCACTTTTCTTGTTCTGTTGGAAGACCTGTTACTTCCGTTATTACACCTTCACTTACATGTATCTGTATATTTCTCACTATTACTATGCCATTGTCCAAATTATTTGTGAATTCTAATGCTAACTCATTCTCGAAACCATGTAAATGTTCAAAATACTCCATCCATCCAGCTTGAATCAAGATGTTGTGCACATGTCCTGAACCATATAATTGAATAGGTTCATATCAGACTAAATGGCCACCCATTGTTACTATTCAACATAATGCAATTTTTCCAATGGAAATAACATAATTCAAAATAAATGATAATAGTTATTATATACAGAGTATAGAGGCTCAGAGATTGTGACATGAAATGGTATTTCAAAATTCGGATAACAAGTCATTTTTCAGTGCCAACTCAACCCCCCAATAAAGGTAAAGGTCATCTACGACCATTAATTAGGTTTTCATGGGATGAAATGTTTGGAACGATTGTAGGATAAGCATGTATTAATGCAGTGTAACAGAGTAACCATTAAAAGGAAAAAATAGAAAATATAGTGTATCTATGACATGTGAGGAAATCATTGATATTTTTCTGACTCGTGCGATTTAATGATAACTCGAATTACTATGATCCATAGAGGGTGAGAAAAAATAAAGGCATGAAAAGATTTCTACAAAGAATAGATGGATGGAAACAATAGTTGCATTAAGTACATCATTAGAGAAAATAAAGGAGATTAATTTAGAATGTTGAATTTCCGAAAACATATTCCTAGTATGTAGAATTATCATGAGCAAGTCATGGACAACCAAACATCCCTTTCTAGGAGGATTTTATAGATGTCCATAATACATTTAATGATCTTCCCTTATTAATTTTGAAGGAAAAAAATAGCCAAGCTGTATTGTAATCTTCAATTTTACTTCAATACCACAAGCACATCCTCTGTTGGCAGCAGACATCCATAGCCTTGACATGGTTTCCTTTTTAATCCTTTGAGATGTTGTTGTCCCATTTTTTGGAAATAACACTGAGGGGGGGGGGGGGGGGGGGGTGAATCAGTATTATCAAATCAATTATTTTTCATTTCACAATCAGATTTGTATATGCTACTTTATTTATGGGAAACTGCGTCTATATGCTACTATGTCTAAAGCAACCAACGTATATTAGTAAACTTATGATTCATGAAATGTTGATCTTTAATCAGTGCATCAGAACTTCATTAACCATAAGAACAGTAAACAGGTGCAGTAAAATAGAACAGATCATCACACACATGGACAAAAGATATAAGGTGGAAAACCAATGTGGGTGAAAACCATCTGCTGCAATTTGTCTCTGTCTTCTTTTAATAAGAAACTTCTTTTTACAATATTTCTATATTGTTGCAGTCTTATACCAGTACATAGGGTTCTACCTGCAGAAGGCTACTACCTTCTCTCATTCTCCAGCTTCTCCTGGAAGGGATTTACAACCCCCTTAGCTCTTGTAATAGCAGATGTACTAGTATGTAGGTGCTGACCTACAGAAGGCTACAACCTTCTCTTTCTTCCAGGGGCCACGTTTCATAAATTTTCAGACTAGATCCATCAATGACAATAATCACACATCAAATACATGCTACTTCAATATGTAGAACCTGCGTGCATATGCTTCTGTATTAAGGCCAACTAGTGTATACGTTGTTTTGACTTACTTAACCAGCATGTATATGTGCCTCTGCTGTGCTGAACCTGCGTACAAATCTATAAAATATAATTTACCCTTTTCACTTATTTAGACATCAATTATACCCATATTATCAGATTTATAGATCAAGTCATGCACCAAATATATCAAATCAAAATCACACAAATATACTACTATTCAAGCCTTAAGATCTTGACCCAACAATAGAACTTATGCTTCTTCTAGCGCTCAGGTTCCTCCTTGGTTCAGATCCAGCTATGCACCATAACCCAATTCTAGATATTGCTCTCCATAAGATATTCAATGCTTGAGTGAATCCCTTTGCCCAATGATCTCCTTCCCCTTTTATAGTCTTAGGCCTTACTAAATACCATGGTCCAAAACCATAGAGAATCAATACCATGGACCCAATACCTGGGTTCAACACTTCAAACGAGATACCATGGTCCAAAACCATAGGTCCAAATACCAAGGACTAAATACCATGGACCAAAAATAAGTTTTCCCACATGTACGTGCTTTTCCTTACATGAAAGCACGTGCATACGTATACGTGCCTTTTGATCGTCGAACTCGTGTGTATACGCGACTTGGTTAAGAGGAACTTACGTATATCTCGTTTTCTTTCATTCTGAGAGCCGAACTGAGATCTTCCATCTGAGTGAGTTGCCATCAAGGGCAACACATGTGCCATAGTGCCAAACCTGTGCCATAATGCCAACACCATTTTGTTGGGTTTTGTTATATTCTTTCTAGTACTAGTTACCTTAGTTAACCAGGGGGGTTAGATCGGGGGCGGAGCCCCCTTCGTTGCATCCAACTACGCCGCAGGGAGTCAATTGGGGGGGTCGGCACCCTATTCAGGGGGTTTGAGGGGGCTTGATAGCCCCTCTACGGGTTTTTTGGCGATGCCCTTTTTTTTTTTTTTTGGACCCTATTATTTGGGTTGGTGGTCTCCTCTATGTTGTGCATGGTTTTCACACATGGTTTTGGACGCGATGGTTTTCGGTCCATGGTATTGGATGCTTCGGCATGTATAAATATGTATTGTAACATTGAAAGGAACATAAAGAAAAATCAATTTGGTAGTCCCAGTTTTGGAATCCGAGGGAAAATATTTGTGTATATGTGTTTTATGTGTTATGCTCTCGCATTGTTTATTTTTGTGTTTTAGAATTCATATGCAGGTAATTTCTATATGGGGTTAAAACCTACATTTGGTATTAGAGTTATTTTGGCTTCAAGGGGATGCCTTTGTTGCTGAGGGGTTTCGCTCGAGCCTGTGGTAGACCTTGTTCAGTGGGAGATTTGCGAGATCGATTCTGGTGGTGAAAGAAGATGGCGAGAAGTGGAAAGATAGAGATTGAGAATAATGGTAAGAGTTTTGAGTTATGGAAACTCAAGATGGAGGATATGTTGGTGGATAAAGATCAGTGGATCACGGTAGATCTAGGTACTAAACCAACGGGAGTGTCCGATGAAGAATGGAAGAAGTTGGATCAAAAGGCTAAGAGCACAATATGATTATGTGTCTCAGATTCAGTATTGTTGAATGTATCAGGAGAATCTACGTCGAAGGTGTTGGGCATGGAATCCCCCCACAACATGTTTTGGGGCTCAAAGCCCAAGTTTTGGTCAAATGTATTGTAAGACTCTATGAATTGCGGGCGCGGAGAGCGAAGTATAGGTTGAGTTATAGGGTTTTCTGCCCTAAGTATTATAGAGTAATGTAATGCCATGTCGACCTACCCATGTTCTGCAGACCATGTGATTGTATAAATAGAATGAGGCTCTAAGTTTTAAAAGGAAGCATATTGAATAGATAGAAGAATACACATGGTTCGAGCATAGAGTAAGAGTCTAAGTGTATTAGGTCGTAGTAGTAGGAAGAGGCTTTGTAGCTGAGTGCGCAGAGGCCTAGTATAGTCTGCAGTTGAGTGAGCGGACCCCTGTAGTTGAGTGCGCAGGGGGTGTCAAGTCTGTAATCTTAAAGGAGAATAATAAAGAGAAGTTGATTCCAATATCTGTGCATCTGCTTGTTTATTGCCTTCTTTACATTTATATTGTTTTCTTTATCCCGCACAATTATATGATTACTGGATATACTATTAATTATCACTAGTCTTACACAAATAAGTTGAGTAATTGGGTAATAATAGATTAAATCTCAAGGAACTTGGGTATAATATAGGTCGTGCCCCGAGTAGGGCTCTGTGGAAGCAGCATCATAGGTTGTGAGGGACTAACAAGTGTGCAACGACGTGCACGCAGGGTCAAACCGTGGATCTCCAGAATCTCATCAGACATCCCCAGGGTGCAGAAACCTATTTCTAGCACCCTACCATACTACTTCGAGTGAGACCTCAGTCCGTGCTCCGCGGACTGTTGCCAAAAGGGCTAGTGTACTGAGATTTTCTTGGCTAAATCACCTTTGAACCTGGGTTAGGCCCATACAAGCCAACAAATGATTCTGTTTCTGGGATCTGGATCTACATAAGGGATGTCTGATGTCGTGCCACTGGAATCCAACGAAGAAAGAAATTGAAGAGTGGTTGGAAAAGAAGATTCACGAGTTTGCGGTGCATGAAAACAGAAATCCACGAGTATCTAAGGAATAGTGGCTGGAGCACTACTTTTATACGGAAATCCAAGAAATTTTCTTTGCATCCTTTCCTTCTGAGCTATATGAGTGGATCATGAAGCTAGCAGATAGTCAGGGAAGGTGTAGGCTCCAAAAATAAATTGTGTGGCTTCGGAATTAATTATCAGACTAGAAACTTCAGGAGATACGATCGCGTGAGCTATGGACCATTGGCTCGACTGAATTATAGGAGGATTTATCACTGATTTTGGTGAGCACCAGTATTGTAGCAATAATGCTACAACTCCTGGGCTTCCTACTTTACTTTTATCAACTCGGTAATTCGTAAAACTTGGAAGCGGCGGTGTTGTATGTACAAGTACTAGTTCTTACTACAGGTTGTCACTTGATTAGCTGGCGCAAGATCACTAGGAGCTTAATCCAACTTCTATGAATTCCAGAAGAAGCTCTATATGTGATGAAAGGAAAAAGAGAGATTACTCTATTGATGCTATTCTACTTGTAGAAAGGAAGACTGAAATGTAAAACAAACCAAGGAAATCCTAGTGAACCATTAATCCTACTCTTGCAGAAAGCACTATGAAAACCATGAAAAGAATGGCATTACTTACTCAAGGAAGTAAAAAAATCTAACTAAGCTATTTTTGGAAGCAAATGAGAAAAAAGAATCCTTTTGTATTTTTACATATTTTTATGTATTTTTATGTGAATTTGTCATGCATGTAATTTATTTGTTTGTGAATGTGGCAACAAATAGGTGGCAATGGAGGGCGGTTTCGAGATGTGAGAGGATGTAGGATGGTGTGGATGGGTCCTAGGAGGTCTCAGGTGGCCTTCTGGAGGCTTTTCCCAAACTCGGCCTTTAAAAGAAAGCCTATAGGAAAATCTATAGGAGGACACAAGAAATCTACAAGAGGAAAAACAACGTTCTATAGGAGGCCTACAAGAGGAGGCCGAGAGTAGTTTTCATTGTTTTGAAGGTGGAAGAGTAGGTGGAGAAGGTAGATGAAGGTTGGAATGAAGTGTTAGGGCACCTAGGTTCTACCAAGAATCATTAGGAGAGAGAAAGATGATTGGATTTGCTCAAGGAGAGAGAGGAAATTCTATAGAAAATGCAGGAAACTAAGGTAGAATTGAGGGGAGACTTGGGCGACCTATAGGGCATGGAACAGATGGAAGGTGGAATGGCTAATAGGTTGGACTGATGCTAGAAGATATTTGTTGCATGAACAACTGACATTCAACCAATGAGATTGAGAAAGCAAGGAAATAAGTGCATAAAAAATAGAGTTTTTGCATCAAAGTAAACTATGATCTATGAAAGGAAATGTTGATAACCATTGCATGAAATAAAAGCGTGAAGGAAGATTGTTTCTAATAAGGAAATTGGTAGGCCCCTATACTACTAGTGTAACCCCTTATTATTATTAGTAAAACCCCCTTATTATATTGATGTACCCATGTAGTGCCCATATTGTTTATTGTGCCCCATAGAAGCCCACTATTGTTATTATTGTGCCCTTACATTATTATTGTTATGTAGGCTTTGATTATGTTATGACCCCTTAGACTCCTATATATAGAGATGAGGTCTTTTCATTTGTATCATCCAAGAATTGTTTATTTATGTAATGTAAAGGAGGTTGCCCCCTCGAAGAGGCTGAATTCTAAGGCGTTGATCTATCTTTTCTATCTTTTCTTGAGTTGGTTTCATAACAAACGCAGTGAGTACTCCATTGGAACAAAATATCAAATTAAGAAGTGACGATGGAACAAAAGAGGTGAATGGAACATTGTATCGACAATTAGTGGGAAGTCTAAATTATCTCACTACCACCAGACCAGACATTGCTTATGTAGTAAGCATACTTAGTCAATTCATGGCTAAGCCTCATGAAAACCATTGGATAGCTGCAAAAAGGGTCCTTCGATATTTAAAGGGAACTATCAATTTTGGTATTGAATATACTAATGCTTGTAATGTTGAATTGACAGGTCATTCTGATTTTGACTCGGTTGGAAATCTAGATGATAGGAAATCCACCACTAGATACGTCTTCAACATAGGATCAAGAGCTATATCACGGAGCAGTAAGAAACAGGGAACAATTTCCTTATCATCAACTGAAGCAGAATATAAAGCATTATGTAGTGAAACCTGTGAGGCTATATGGCTCAGAAGAATACTTGAAGATGTTGGTGAAGGTCAACAAAAACTTATAGTGATTAGATGTGACAATCAAAGCCCCATCAAACTAGGGAACAATCCTCTATGCCATGCAAGGTCAAAACATATAGACACACAATATCATTTTGTAAAAGAAAAGGTCCAATCAAAAGAAATTTCTCTAATGTACTATAATACAAATGAGAATGTATCTGACATATTCACTAAGCCTCTTGGGAAGGCAAAATTTGAGTTTTGTAGAAGTAAGTTATGTGTTGTAGAAAATCAAGATTATATTGTAAGCCTCGCTGAGACTTAGACTAGTAGGCATGACAATTAAGAATATAGTGTCTTGTATATTGTGCTATAATATATCTGTCATATGGTTGGAATTAAGGGGGAGTGTTGGAAGATATTAATTCCAACTGCCCGCCATTAATGTAGCTGCTAGATTGATCTGGAGGATTCGGCGGACGCATTGGAGAAGGGACAGCTTCCTAGCGAAGCCACCGCCCCACCAAAGTTCAGAAACTTCTTCTCTGTGTATAAAAACCCTTCTTGGCAATCAAAATAGGCAAGTGTTCTGAGTTTTGTGTGTCAAGTTCTGAGTTAAGCGCTTTCTGATTCTAACATCTGAGCACCCCAGAAAGAAACATTTTTGGACCCTCTGGTCCTCACCGTAAGATCCTGCCATTAACATTATTGAATTCATAAGTGTAAAAAAACCTGCTGGCCGATGCTGCAGGGAAGAGTAGCAGCACCTTTCCGTTGAAGAATAGCTTGATAACCTCCATGGACTCGGTGCTCACACTGGAGTATTTACGCAGAGTAACCTTGCTGCCATCGCTCCTGACCACCTTGTTGGGTGGAACCAAGGCCAAACTCACAAAAACCCCAAAGGCCATTAAACACATGAAGACTATATAGGTCTAGTCGGTAACAGAGACGGCTTTGCTATGATAATTCAATATAAAGGGAATGAAACCCCCTACGACTCCTCCCATAGTGAATATAATCCAAAAGAGAGAAATGCATCTTCCTTTCTTGTCCTTGGTGGGATACGAGGTTATGATTGATCCCTGTCCGACCCAGAGCAATCCAGCTCTGACGCCTAGAATTCCACCTGCAAAAATAGGAAAAGTTTCATCATGATAATGATTGTAGTAGAGAAAAGAACTTGCGTAGAGAGCATAGTGCAACAGCCTGTGAAGATGGTCCCGCAAGGCCGAGGATGTTGTAGATTCCGCTGGCGAAAACACCGAACACTGTAAACGTCCCGTACAAAGTAGTGTTCGCATCGTTGGACGCCTGGTCATTCTGCGGCTCGCTTCCCCCCAATCCGGTGTGGCCGTTGAACATGCCCGGGCAGTAGAAGCAGACCAAAGACATCAGAATCACCTGGGTGAGGGGGGAATTGTAGCGGAACCATTTGGATTGAGGAACCTTCTCACAGGGTCCCTCTTCTTCATCACGATTACCCTTCTCCATCCGTAGATTTCAAGGGAGCTCGATAATCCCAAACCCAAATCACTTTCAGACTTTTCTATATGCCTGATAATGGATTTTGGCAACTCAAATCAAGATGTCTGAGCAGTGAGAAGCCCAACATTTTTGTGAATTAGGATCCCTTTTCAAGCCACTGTGATTGGAATTCTGGATTTAGGGGTGGCCCGCCTTTAATTCCAATTCTGAATGGACAACTTAGACCTTTAAATCCTTTGTATTCGGTGTAATGGATTGGGAGATGTAGGAAGTACCCTGTAAGCATCGCAGGGGATGCTGGGTCGAATTGGTGAGCTACAGGGGATTCCGGGTCGAATTGGTGAGGGAGCAGCGTGCGGGTTATTTCCGAATTCAAATTCCACTTCCCAGCGACAAGACGCAATGGAAATCAGAGTGTATATCAGGAACTTGTCAGTCTTCAACATTAATGCGGAGAGTAGCAGAGTTGGGCGGAGCTCGTGGAGGGTGGCGGAGGGCGGAGGAATTGCCGGTGGCCGGAGCCGAAGGTTTTTCCGGGCGGCGACGGAAACCAGGGAATTCCTCCACTGGGTAGAGTACTTCTTCAAAAACACATAAAACCGGCACGAGATTTAGTCAGAGCTGGAAGTTAATTTACCCACAAAATGCACGCGACACAATTATTATCCCGTTTACCTTGCAATAAAGAATAATATGCGCATCAATCCCGGGGAGATTTAACCTGAAGTGACGTGGTTGAGTGACTCAAAGTTCATTATTACCAGTAAATAATAGGAAGACTAGTCAGATTAGGAGGAAATCATGTGCTGTGGACCTTAAATGAGGATTATTTTAAACGGCGGGAATCATGTTCAAAGCAGGAGATGCCTCCATTTTAATTTTTTTTTTTTTTGCGGTCAACGTGTTTCAGACATGCCACAGAATCGCTCCACCTTGCCCTTAATATATGGATTCTGGCTTTTTAATGAGACCGTTTGCCGGGTTTAATTAGACTTTTGTTCAGATCCAGAATTAATTGCCCTTAATTTCTTGCTTCTGGCTTTCAATCAAACTGTTTGTTCAATCAGGGTAGAATTAAAAGCATGGCCAAAAGAAAGTATGCTGTCTTGGTGGGATGCAATTATCCACACACCCAATTTGAACTCCATGGATGCGTAAATGATGCTTTGAGGTAGCAAAACACGCTCATTCATCGCTTCGGCTTTGCCAGAGATAACATTCATCTCCTTATCGACACAGACGAGGCATATCCGAAGCCCACTGGTGAAAACATTCGTGCGGCTCTTCTCGCTATGATTCGTCGTGCCAATGCCGGAGACTTGCTTTTCTTTCACTACAGCGGCCACGGCACACTCATTCCGAAGCATAGCTCCCCTGGCAATGATGAATGCATAGTCCCATGAGATTTGAAGCTCATCACAGGTTCGCTCGCTCTCCCATCCACCTTTTCCCAATTAATCTACTCATGCTGCAGTCTTAATTTTTTAATTAAATTTGGTACTCGATTGTTATATTTCAGCATATAGGTAGATTTGAGCAGCCCTCTATATATTGAACCTCAGATCGTTTAAAAAACGTATAAATTGTAAAAAATAAGATCTGTAAAAATCCCTTTTCGTTTTCAAGATACAAGACTTTTAGAATGCAATTTTTTTCACAGTTTGAATCTATTCATGTTGGAAACAAAATTTCTGGAAAAAATTATGTGCAGAGAAACTGCAATGTTTAATTTGTATAGTCAATATTCCATTTATCTTCAAAGGGCAAGCTTGAAAAACTGCCATGTTTTATTTTTGGTCCACACTTCACTCATCTTCATCTTCAAGAACATTTTAATGGTCCCATGATAAAAATATTCAGCCAAAAAATTAGACATTGGAATTTCTCCACAATTTTCTCCCAATACTTTCTCCAACAAAATACAAAATTGCCATCATTCTGTAATAGTTCTTTTGTAGGACATCAATATTTATTCCATTTGCCTACATTTCATCTACTCCTCGCACTTTGTTTTTTCTGGATACAATCAGATCAGACCATATGATATATATGCATTGATGCAGATGAGGACTTCCGATTGATCGTTAATGAGGTGCCTCTGGGGGCAACTTTCACAATGATTTCTGATTCCTGTCACAGCGGAGGCCTAATTGATAAAGAAAAGGAGCAAATCTGACCTGTTCATGGCACCTATAGATCATTAGCAGGCCCAGAAAGGTCTATTCATGGCACTTATAGATCATTGGCAGGCCGAGAAAGGCCTGTTCATGGCACTTATAGATCATTAGCAGGTCCAGAAAGGCCACAATAGCATTTTTCAAAGGACAAATTCGTACCATTGGCCTTGTTATTGGAAATCTTAAGAGAAAGAACCGGCGAGGCCGAAACCGAGTCTGATAAAATTAAAAGCGCTCTATTTCATCTTTTTGGTGAAAGGGCAAACTCCAGAGTTCACGGGCTTGTAAACGCTGGGATTTCTGTACTGGAAGCGCATATGAAAGGTCGCCACCTAGAATATCATCACGAAGGGCTGTAGCAGGGGAAGTAGAGTATACATCCGGATATGGGTATTCTATTTAGTGGATGCCAAACTGACGAGACATCAGCCGATGCCTGCCCTATAGGGGATTATAATAAAGCATATGGAGCATTCAGTAACGCTATTCAGACAATCCTGGAACAACATGGGAAGGCCCCCATTGGAAACAAGGAATTGGTTTTGGGTGCAAGAAAATTGCTTGTGGAACAAGGGTACTCGCAGCATCCATGTCTATACTCCAGTGATATGAATGCCAATGCCCCTTTCCTGCACTAGTAATCCAAGAAGCAACTAACTCTCACAGCATCCACAGTAATCATATTCATAAATAACTGTCAACATTCATACCATAGAAATAACTTTTGTTGACGATGTCATGCGTGATGTTAAAACTATTTGCAATATCAGTGATCTTAAATATGTTTCTTAAATATGCTTCTGTCATATTCTCTGTATCTTGGTTTATGGCATATTTCCTCATACTACTCACTAGCATTTGCACCTAATGTTGCAAAGGAATCGCCTTAAGGCATAGAGTGTGGAAGAATAGTGACATGTGAATGGGCATTGTTGAAGCAAGGGTGGATGATAATGAGTTGCAATTGAAATTGTTAGTTATGTGTATGCTAAATATGGATATTTTGTAAATAATAGTGTGTAGAAGAATAGTGACATGTGACTTGACATTGTTGAAAGCAAGCGTGGATGATATTGAGTTACACTTGAAACTATTAGTTATGTGTGTTTTGAATAGGGATATTTTGTAAGTATTAGTAGTTTGTGGAAGAATAGAAAAATGTGAATGGACATTCTTGAAAGCATGGGTGGATGATAATGAGTTATAGATAATGTCAGGTAGAGGTTATCCATTATCCATGTAGTAGTTGTTGTTTATGTGAACATGTTTTTGTACATTATTTTAAGGTTTTTCAAATGGGCATCTTTGAAATTTTGGAAAAGAAATTGAAGTGTTTGGCAAGTTTGTACTACTACTCATAAACATCAATCCGAAAAAGGGGTATGTGTTGTAGTATTTGTAAATGAGTAAACATTTAAAATTTGGTTTTGTATGTAAAAAAATTTAGTATGCATAATGAAACATTAAATCAAAACAATAATAATAAAACAATTTTGCATACCGTCATCTACAGATACTGTAAAGCAACTCTAGCCACATTTTGAATATTGCTACAGGGGCTTAGGCTGTATAGACTCCACATTCAAAACAAAATGGAAAGGTAGGATGAGAAACATATTGGATCATAAAGCAATAAAGAGTATAGTGGAAGCATGGGATCCTTATAATTATCGTTGGTCCTCCTTAAGCCTTACTAGGGTTGGTGCCTTTTGGTGGCTTAGGCAAGAAGAGCAATTTTCTAGGTATCATTTTCGTTTTGTTGCTCCTATGGAGCTTCTTAGATTCAGAATTTGAAGGGACCCAACATCGTAAAAATGTTGTTTGGTGGTTGGGGCCTATAACACATGAACTGGTACCTAGACCCAAACAACTCGAGAGTGTACAAATTTCTGAGGACAAAGGATAAAAGGAGTTACTATTAAAATTTAAAATTCCTGCTTAACAAACTCTACCTGGGATTTCTTGAAAATTTTAATTGACCAGCCTCTGCATTTCATCAAAAGATAAGAGCCTTACTGTAAAATAAGGATTGAAACTGAAAAGTAATGATATTTTATCATTTTTTTTCCATTCCCCCAGTCACAAAACATTAAACATGTATGTACAAGTGCACTCTACATGATTCATGATTTATTGCAAAAATGGTAAAAAACTCAATGCTTATTTCTTCTGATCTCAACATAAATTTGCATTTTGAAATCTTATAAATCTATTAAAATAGTAACAATAGTACAAATTATATCTTATTTTAGAGTGATCAGGAACTTTACGGCCCTAAAAGTTTTATTATGAGTAAAAGCTTATAATTTCATTGTCTTCTAACTGTTGTTTTGTTTGAACAAACTCTAAATTTCTTGCACCATTCTGACTTGAAGTAAATGCACAAGTGGTATATTGTAGGGAGACAGAGTCAACCTGCAGTTGTTTTGGAGAAACCTATAGAGCTGGTAAATCAGTAATCCTTCAAAAGGCCTAGAGCTCTTATTAGTCTTCAATGTGATTTTTCCTAGAAGAGACACAAACCCTATATTCTTTGCCAATTCAATCTACTACAATTCCTCATCTAAGAGTAGTTACTTTCTTCCACTGTATTTCTACTTGAATAACTTATGTCATGTGAGGAGGAATGAGTTCCTCTAAGCTTGAGATAGTCTTTTATGCTTTCAAAAACCTGGTTGATAAATTCAGAGCCTTCAATGTTTGGGGCATCTTTGTAACCATATTGGGCTACACATTTATATACACCTTTTGGCTCTAGTTTTCCAACCATAAATCTCTCCGACAAAAGTATTGTCTTGACTGGAACCATTCTTATGGTGACAATGGTAAGAACTTCATGCAGAGACCCCACATTCTTTACATAATGCTCAATAATTGGTGGTAAGTTAGAAATAAGGTCACTACAAAAGAAATGAATTCCTGGTACAAGTGAATTCACCCCAACAATCAATCCATTCAAACCTTCTATGCTGAGTTTTCTCCGTGCTAAATATTTTCCTTATTTCCAAGAGAACATTATGGTCAGAAAAATTGTTGCAATGACGAAGGGACACCAACCACCCTATGGCACCTTATTCAATACAGATGATAGATAAACTCCTTCAAAGATAGCAAAAAACAGAGTGAAGGGTAGTATAAGAAAAGCATGCATGTTCCAAACCACAAGCATGACCAAAATTGTTGCAATTAGGAAGGGACACCAATGTCCCTGTGGCACCTTTTTCAATATAGATGATAGATAAATGCCTTCAAAGATAGCAAAAAACATAGTGAAGGGTAGTATAAGAAAAACATGCATGTTCCAAACCACAAGCATGACCAAGGTTACTATGCATGTTGTAATGAACATGACCCCAACCACTGCAACCCCTGCACCACCAAACACCTAAAATTATCCTTGGAAACTCAAAATAATCGATAAAAACTACCAAATTCGGTTGTCAAATATAAATTTGTATATTCTTACCATATGCATTGCCAAATTGTGTTCCATCCCTGAATCCTACGACAATTGCAAGGCAGATAACCATGAGAACATAGTTAACTTAAGGTGAATAGATCTAACCCTCGTAATTTTGTGAGGTATGAACAATATTCACTCGAGGGAAGCAACTAAGAGCCATGGACTGTCTTATGATTGAGAATGTTGTTGTAATCAATGCTTGACTGGCTACAATGGCTATTAAAGTGGTAACAATACGGCAGTTGGCTTCACTCCATCCTCATCTTATACAAGAAAAGGACGTTGCAAGTTACCAAACAATAAAGTAATTCATGGATTTCATTTAGTGAAGGGTAAAACAAGGCATGATATGGAGGACTACCATGTCGCAGAGTATAGGCATGTAGAAGATCATGATTTGGGGCTTTTTGCTATCTTTGACGGACATTTGGGACATGACGTCCCATGTTACTTGCAATCAAATCTTTTTGACAACATTTTAAATGAGGTAGCTATGAAGTGCTCGTGCCTTGGATGGTCATCTCAAATTTTCTTGGCCTTTTTGCAAGATTTTGTATTGCATTTCAACTGTTTCTGTAAATTTTTGAACTGATCAACTTTATTCAATTTTGTTAATGATGATGTTTTAATACATTTTTTAAACATTTTTTTAAAGGGTTTTATTAAAACTAGTGTAGATTCATCAAATTTGGGTTCATCAAGTACTAAGAGGGATCAAATTTCTTGAGGTGTAAATTTTTATTATTATTTGATCTCTCTTGTTATTTGACAGATCCAGGTTTAAGATGGATCTATGCTATTTTATTTATTTTTTAGATATTGCCATATATATATGTAACAACATCTATGTCATACTGAGCTGTAGAGCACCTTGTTACTCTCGTGCAATTCCCAAGAAAATACTATATTTTTCTTTTGGTACACTGACCTTCCAATTCATGAAGTAAAACTTATGATGAGTGTGCCTTTCGTCCCTAAATGTGTAAAATTTTTACAGCTAAGAATAACTGCAAGAAATATTGAGAATTTATAAAATTTAAATTTCTCAACAAAAAAAATGTTATTAGTTTATTTAATAATATCACTGATTTAAAAATTTTAAATATTGTGTGGGGTCCAAAGATTTTAATGTCTATTTTATTTATAGTGGTTGTGAAGGGTTGTTTTGCAAAAGACATTAATAATACATATATTTAGGTCAATAATTCTAGGCATTCACAGTCCATGAAGCCAATTAAAGAGTTTGAAATGTATCTAAAAGCCAGGGGAAAATTAAAATACAAAAGTCAATAGTTAAAACCATTTCTAACCCATCACAATAGAAATTGGAATTTTACTTTGAATCAACTTTTTGTGAGTAATTTATAAACCATGGATATAATATTTTCCAAATACAAATTCCCTAGAACCTCTTGAAAGAGAATTTTAAATATCAATTTTCTTCATAGAATCTGAAAAAATTCAGTCATAAATGGTGCGAAAAAAGGTCTTGCCTACTACCACTACATATGGTTAATTCTAATTTTTTAACAGTGAATTACGAAAACATTATTAACAAAACTGCATGCAATGTTCATTATTGAAATGTATGGCATGGGCTAATTATACACCAATAATTTCAAACATTTATTCTCTATACCAAATAAAATAAAAATCAAATTTGTTAAAAAAACTAATAAAAATTTAAAATAACAAAAATTATTTTATTACACAATTTTGATGGTACTCATTCCACTATTATTATTATGTATATAGATCTGGGTAAAATTGGATCCTGCTTCCGATATTAAAGATGGGTAAAATTGGATCCTGCTTCTGATATTAAAGATGTAATGTATAATAAGCCTAGAACCCAATGGCTATTGAGGCCATTGTACCTCAAAAAATACACTGTACAAAACAATGATTCAAGTGACACCTTCCATTAATTCCATTTCAGCAAACAACAATCTCAGTTGTATACCATGAACCATGTCGTCAAAATTTTGAGGTTCAGGGTAAATAACCGAGATTTCTTTTGCTGAAACAGAACTGATGGGAGGTGTTGCTCGAATAGTTGTTTTGTACGGTTTAATTTCTTGATGTACATTTGGATTACGTGGTTCATGGTATGTAACTGAGATTGTCGTTGCTCAAATGGAATTGATAGCAGATGTCTCTTGAATACTTGTATTGTACAATGTAATTTCTCAATGTACATTGGCCTCAAATATAGAAAAGAAAGTATATACACTAATTGCTCACTCCTATATGAGGATCTAAATTGGTGAGAGTTAGTCTTGGCTATTTAGTATTGTTTTTATATTATAGTACCATTTCCTATTAACGGACGACAGAAGATAAGATAAGACTAGTTTTATTAATGGCAGTGGGTGACCAAAAGAGAGGTCAACGGGGCTCAAAAGTACACCAGCTACAACATACTGTGGAAGTGCCCATTACTTGTCATTAGGTATAGATGTAAAAAGTAGGGGTTCGAGAAGAAGCATCCACATCTGTATCAATCGCTCTGTAGCTACCGATGTGCTGCTTGATAATGTCACCTAGGGAGTGCCTGGGTAGTACCAATCTATAGTCTACATATTTAAATTAGTGCTGGAAATGGGTTTAGCAAATTTCAGTCCTTTCATTAGTTGAGTAGGGTTTGATTCCCAACTTAAATCGTAATCTAGAATGAGATTCTTGATTTTGCCCACAATGAAACTCTCTAAATTAGCTAATTTGTAAGTCTATTTCAATTGTTACCAACCTATATCCTTTATGAGCTGGATGATAGGTATCACGCCTCGTTACCAAATGCATATATTTTTTATTATCTTATTTTTGAGCCCTAGGGTTGGCTTGATTGGCCTTGGAGTTAGACATTGAACTTCTCAGAAATGGGATGTCACAAGTTCAACTCTTACGATTCCTTGGGGTTATGCACTGTAATCAATGCTGATGGTCTACCTGGTTTACCATCTATGAATCATGGGGAATACTTGTAATCAATGATGATGGTCTACCTAGTTTACCATCTATGAATCATGGGGAATACTTGTAATCAATGCTGATGGTCTACCTGGTTTAGCATCTATGAATCATAGGGAATACTTGGAAGGTCTCTGTGAATTTAACAACATCTATTTAAATTCAACATCTATTTAAATTTTATAGTTGATTGTATTGTGACATGTATTATTTTTCTATCGCTAGTCAATCAAAAATTAAAATTATACATTAAATTGGAGCAGGTCCAAAGTTTCTTTCCATTTTCCAAATTGCATATGTTTATCTCAATTGCCTAACTTGATTGTAACTTGTGAAACAATTTTGTTTTCTCCTCTATTGGTTCTATTATGGTGTTTCTACTTGCATTGACTTCATGGGTTAATTTCCTGTGTTTTATCTTTGGCATATGATATATGTTGTTAATCGTAACAATGATCTGCATCTATGAACAAGATTTTTCTAGTTGTGATATATCACCATGTCCATTTCTCAAACCTCAAAGGCGAAGATTCTCCAACATTTTACTTCTCACATATAATGAATTTCTTGTTTTTCCCCATCATATTTCTAGTTGAATATGTTTCATGCGTAAATCCACTATTTTTCAAATAGCATAAACTGTTCATATATTTCCTATACTTATATGTTCATGTGTCTCTTGCACCTATCCAAAGAAAAAACGTCCAGTAGTAGCATTACGTCATGGCATAAAGCAATAGTGCTTCCTTATTGCAAAAATTGCATTTGCGACAAATCGTTATCATTTTTGATAATTTCCTTCATTTATATAAATATGATGGTTCTCAAATGACTCTTTAGAAAAAAATTGTATACCAGATGAGATTTCTGACTCTGATGCACATCCAGTAAAATGCTTTTACAGCTGATCTGCCATTTGTTGTATTGGTTGTCACTTGATATTTTCAAAGTTTCGTATGGTGTAAAATGCTAATTAAGTATTTTAATGCTGACAAGTATCTCTGATAATAATGGAGCTGAAGTTCTGGATAGACCCAGAAAGTGCCATCAAGAATGCATACAACCAGACTGATGGGAAAATTTTAGCAAAGGCAGCTGACTTAGGGCCTGGTGGCTCCACAACAATCACTGCTATTTTAGTTGATGGGAAAAATCTCTTTGTAGCAAATACAGGGGATTCCAGGGCTATTATATGTAAAAACAGCACTGCTATTCAGCTGAATGTTGATCATGAGCCAAGTATTGAATGCCAAAACATCGAGAAGGGTGGATTTGTGACACTCCTGCCAGGTACCACTACAAATGTTGTGCAAAGATTAATTTTAATGAGAAAATATTTAAATAATTTTTTGATTTGTAACTTTATAATTCTATCTTAATGTTCTAGCTCAAGAGTAACATTTGAATGGTCACAGGGAGAAACTGTATACTTAATGGCGTTCTTTTTTGATATATTAGGAGATGTACCTTGAGTTAATGGTCAGCTTGCTGTAGCTCGTGCGTTTGGTGACAGGAGTCTGAAGCAACATTTAAGTTCAGAACCAGATGTGAGAGACATGCCCATAGATGCAACCACATAATTTCTCATTTTGGCTAGTGATGGATTGTGGAAGGCAAGGCATTTTTTCCAATCATTGACTTATTTTCATAGTTACTGTTAGATGCATATTTTTTTTTTTTTTCGCAAACTCATCTCATGGGAGAAAGCATCTAGGAAATTTTTTGATTATTGTATTGTCATTAATTTTACTCGAATACTGCATCTGAATACCAGAGAGGTTTTTTTTTGAAGTGCTTAAAGAAAGATGCCCCAAGTAACTGCATTGCAAAGAAAGGATTTCCTTTCCCTAGGTGCTAGATCCGAGGGGTACTTATCTGCCCAGTCCTTGGAATTGCACGTAGTGTCACCCCTTAACTTATGCTATAGGAATGCGGAAAACTGTAGCGAGAATGGAGGTAAGGTGGTTGGCTTAACATTCCGTCGACCTCACCAGTTGAATCAATGCCTGTTGGGAAAATAAAATCTTCTATGGAAATGATACATAATTATTAACATAAATACTTTTAAAACATCAAAGAATATGGATCAAATATTCTGAAGTTTCAATCGAGATCACAGTTTCTCCAGAAGAAAAAACACATTGACGGCAAGTTCAGCTATGTCAAACTAAATTAAACCTACCGATTGGGAAGAGGTAGAACAACGATTGGCAACAGCAATAAGGAGGTGCATAGAGCATCTCTGAAACAGTCTAAAATCTGTAATGAGCTCAAATGACCAAAACAGGTCAACAGGATTGGGAAGAACAACGATTGACTGCCTAGAGCATCTCTGAAATAGTCTAAAATCTATGTTAAGGAAAGAAAGGAAGAGTAGAGAATAAGATGGAAAAGGGGTCCGGGTGGACTCAAAAGGGGAGAAAATCTAGAAGCGGAACCCTAGACAATGAAGTAAGTTAGAAGAAAGCATTCCAGTAGTAGCGTTGCACCAGAAAATGTTTCATGGAAGTAGCTAGGACTTGGGAAGTTTGAGGAAGAGAAATAACGAGGTCAGAGTGAGAGTCAGAAGGGGAGCCATCATCATTGTAAACCACCACAAACGTGCCAATGCTGAGCTGATAATGGGCTAGAGAGAGGAAAAAATATTTTCAAGGATTGAGTTCCAAGTCATATTTATTATTATTTGGACATCTAATTTCATTATGTCATATTTCACTATTCAATATTTAGGATTGTATGGAATCCTACGACAATTGCAAGGCAGATAACCATGAGAACATAGTTAACTTCAGGTGAATAGATCTAACCCTCATAATTTTGTGAGGTATGCACAATATTCACTCGAGGGAAGCAACTAAGAGCCATGGACTGTCTTATGATTGAGAATGTTGCTGTAATCAATGCTTGACTGGCTACAATGGCTGCTAAAGTGGCAACATTACAAATTTCTGAGGACAAAGGATAAAAATGAGTTACTATTAAAATTTAAAATTCCCTCTTAACAAACTCTACCTGGGATTTCTTGAAAATTTTAATTTACCAGCTTCTGCATTTCATCAAAAGATAAGAGCCTTACTGTAAAAGAAGGATTGAAACTGAAAAGTAATGAGCTGCTATCATTTTTTTCCATTATGCCAGTCACAAAACATTAAACATGTATGTACCAGTTCACTCTACATGATTCATGATTTATTGCAGAAATGGTCAAAAACTCAATGCTTATTTCTTCTGATCTCAACAGAAATTTGCATTTTGAAATCTTATAAATATATTAAAATAGTAACAATAGTACAAAATTATATCTTATTTTTGAGTGATTAGGAACTTTAAGGCCCTAAAAGCTTTATTATGAGTAAAAGCTTATAATTTCATTGTCTTCTAACAGTTCTATGTGAACGAACTCTAAGTTTCTTGCACCATTTTGACTTGAAGTAAATGCACAGGTGGTATATTGTAGGGGGACATAGTCAACCTGCAATTGTTTTGGAGAAATCTGTAGATCTTGTCAATCAGTAATCCTTCAAAAGGCCCAGTGCTCTTATTAGCCTTCAATGTGGTTTTTCCTAGAACATACACAAACCTTGTATTCTTTGCCAATTCAATCTACTACAATTCCTCATCTAAGAGTAGTTACTTTCTTCCACTGTATTTCTGCTTGCATAAATTCTGTCATGTGAGGAGGAATGAGTTCCTCTAAGCTTGAGATAGCCTTGTACACTTTCAAAAACCTGGTTGATAAATTCGGATCCTTCAATGTTTGGGGCATCTTTGTAACCATATCAAGCTACACATTTATATACACCTTTTGGCTCTAGTTTTCCAACCATAAATCTCTCCGACAAAAGTATTGTCTTGTCTGGAACCATTCTTATGGTGACAATGACAAGAAATTCATGCAGAGACCCCACATTCTTTACATAATGCTCAATAATCAGTGGTAAGTCAGAAATAAGGTCACTGCAAAAGAAATGAATTCCTGGTATAAGTGAATTCACCCCGACAACCAATCCATTCAAACCTTCTATGCTGAGTTTTCTTTGTGCTAAATATTTATACTTTTTCTACCTTCCTTATTTCCAAGAGAACATTATGGTCAGAAAAATTGTTGCAATGATGAAGGGACACCAACCACCCTGTGGCACCTTATTCAATACAGATGATAGATAAACTCCTTCAAAGATAGCAAAAAACAGAGTGAAGGGTGACATAAGAAAAACATGCATGTTCCAACCCACAAGCATGACCAAAATTGTTGCAATTAGGAAGGGACACCAACCTCCCTGTGGCACCTTTTTCAATATAGATGATAGATAAACTCCTTCAAAGATAGCAAAAAAAAGAGTGAAGGGTAGTATAAGAAAAACATGCATGTTCCAAACCACAAGCACGACCAAGGTTACTACGCACATCGTAATGAGCATGACACCAACCATTGCAACCCCTGAGCACCACCAAACATCTAAAATTATCCTTGGAAACTCAAAAGAATCGATACAAACTACCAAATTCGGTTGTCAGATATAAATTTGTATATTCTTACCATATGCATTGCCAAACTGTGTTCCATCTCAGAATCCTACGACAATTGCAAGGCAGATAACCATGAGAACATAGTTAACTTCAGGTGAATAGATCCAACCCTCGTAATTTTGTGAGATATGCACAATATTCACTCGAGGGAAGCAACTACGAGCCATGTACTATGTTACGATTGAGATTGTTGCTATAATCAATGCTTGACTCGCTACAATGGCTGCTAAAGTGGCAACAATGAACATTGGCCAATACACAGGTTTTGGTATTTTTTTGTAGAATGTACGACCTATGTCCCCTAGGTTTTTTATCAAATAACTTGCTTGTCTCGTATATGTGATAAGCAGAGATGGGTAAACCAACACACAAAAAAGCAAGCTACACCAAAAAACCCAAATTTCTCATTATGGTACTAAAACTTAAGGAGGATGAAGCACACAGGTATGATGAAATACTAATAATTCTGTCCTTGACATAGCTTGGACCTGGATTGATTTCTTTCGAAATGGCCCAAGTCTGCAAACATGGCCTCGACACCTAGATCCAGTTAGAAAAAAGAACTGATGTTAGTGTTTCTATTTGTATAGCTTTAAAATAAATAATTGGGATGAAGTTATGAATTTTGTTTGAGAAAATCATTGGTATGGATTTATCAATTGAGTTATAAAACAATTCCAAGTAT